>ML781851.1:479996-490051 GCA_009831015.1 Picea engelmannii | reverse complement strand
AAAGCCAAGTGGATTGAGGTTGGGAAGGTGAGGGAACTATACCCTCATCTTCAGATAGACTGAAAATAGACTTTTGGAGGTCCAAAAGCTTTCCAATGGGGAGGTGTGATCCAGGGGATCAAATTTTGCTCAAATATCAAAGTGCTCAGAATCGCTTCAAATTGAACAAGTACATAGGCCTCATCATCATGAACCCAATGCAACTTGAACGGGTTCAAATGGACGTCGGATGAGTGAGATATCAAATTCTGTTCAAATTGTCAAACAGGCAAAAAACAATTGTTGACTATAAAGTCCGTACAGTTGCTGACGTGGCAGGGTTGTACGCTGATGTGGCAGGGCCATACACTGACATGGCAAGGCTAAGTTGGAAGACAGCTGGCAGTTGTGAGGTTGAATCATATCTCGACATGTGGCACATTTTTGACAAGTGGGAAGGTGCCACGTGGCCCAGACATAGGCTGCCACATGGCACCGTATTTGGTTTGGTTGTTAACACTATATGGAGTCTGTGGGGGTCGAAGCCCGGACCTCCTGCCTTGGTGGAGCACCTTCGCATGGTGTGGGTTACCAATAGCCCATGCTATGTTTCTTGTTATATATATGGTTTCAATTATATTTAAATTTGAATTATAATATGGTTTGGGCACGGATAGGGTTGGGGTTAAGCCCCAACCCCCATTCACATGCGGATCCATAAGACCATGCCATGCATGCATTTGAAACCCCATGCACCTGGACACTTGGCGCTTAACCATAAGTTTTAAATCTTGGCCCTTTTATGTGTGGAGGTGTGGTCACATGGCCATGCGCCCAACGGCTTGCGGTTAGGGGGCTAGGTTCCCTAACCGTTCTACAGTTGCGTGCATGTTGTGGTTATGTGCCGGTGGTAGGTTTAAACACAAAAAAACGTGCAGAGGTTGGGTTGGACACACAGAGGTGCAATTTGGCGATCTAGAGACAACAAATTTGAAGGGGAACTTCCAGGAAGCCTATCTTCTTCAATTTTTGGCCAAATCAGGTGCCGAAAAAGCCTAGTTAGGGGTTTTTGGATGTTCTGAAGCCATTGGAGCCATCTATTTGGAATCTTGAGCATTGTAAAGCACATATTTTAGCACTTTGAGAAAATAATATAAAAGATCCATTGGAAGCTGGACCAGGAGATGTAGCCCAAGAGAGGGGTGAACTCCTTTATCATTTGTTGTGTTATGTGTTTACTGTTCACTGTATTTGCTGGTTATTATTTGCATCTTGAATGTGTAATTTTCTATGAAATTTGTGTTTGCAAATTGATCCTTTTTCATAAGCAAATTAAAATAAAACTTTGCAAATATTTTCAAGAATACAAGCCTTTATCATTTTCATATCAATAGAGTATATCATGTGTAAATTATTCATTATTCATTACGGTTAATGAGAATTATTCCATTCTTTCTCTCTTGCTTCTTCTTTCACAATTTCTCTCTGCAAATGTGTGTGGTATTTTCTAGATATATCTATTTTGTGTAGTTTAAACACATTTAAATGGTATTAGAGTCGACAGACTGCTAAGAAAATATACACCAAATTATTTTTTGTAGGTACCAAAGATTGAAGACATTGGAAAGATGGAATTCCCAAAAGAATTCATTCTTACACCTTATAATTACTTTTCATGGAAGGAGAGAATAATCGTGCATCTCTAAACTAGAGGATTGTACAGGTTAAAATTGAATACAGAGACATAACCAACATCATCCATAGAATAATCCAAGTATCTAAATCAAATGGATGAATCATTCAGAACAATTTGCAGTCTCATCTCTCCCAATCTCCTTTTTCACATATCTTTCTATAAAATCCCCAATGAATCCTAGGCCACCTTGGAAGGGATCTTTGGAAAATAGGATGAGATAAGGGGACACATGCTCGAGGTGGAATTGCTCACATTGGATCCAAAAATATTTGACAATCTCCAAGATTTATTTACAAAATTCAAGGATTTACTGTCACAACTCATAGCTTGCGGGGTTGATAAATATAAGGAGGATAAACAAATGGTTTTCACCATTCTCACCAAACTTGGTCTTGAATTCTCTATGTTCGTATCCACATTCCATTCAGTCAAATTCTCCTCTGGAGCCACCTGGAATATGCCTTCTCTTGAGGAATTTATCGAATCCCTGACACAAGAGAAAACCAAGCTCATCAACATGGAAACAATCAAAGGTCCAAAGGTGCATGCACTTACTATGCAATATGCTAGCCATCAATATCATAAATATAAATATAAATACAAAAGTAAATCTCATTCAAATCCAAATAAGGAAGGGTACTCAAAACCCTTCATTGATGCCTCGGGATCTAAAGGTCAGAAGGGAAGAAAAGGGGAGAAATGCACATACTTCCATAAAGGATTCCATCCAGAACCCGCATGCATGCAGAAAAAAATAGATCTAATGAGTCAAATACTTCAGAAAAATAACCTTGGAGATCACATCCCCGAGGGTGTGAAGAAGAATAAGCCATAAGATCAGAATCCCAAGAAAGGCAATTGTAGCCATGCCTTGATTTACATCAACTCCTCTCCTGATGCTTGGATCATAGATTCAGGAGAATCACATCACATGGATGCCACAAAAGTATTATATTCTTCATTGGATGCATGCAAAGGGCCTCCTATTATGATGGGGGACAACTCTCCAGTCGAGGTCACTAGAAAAGGAAGGATTGAACTCACCAACAAAAGCTTCGAGAATGTGTTGCATGTTCCCAAACTTTTTGTCAATATTCTCTCCGTGTATCAGATGATGAATTATGGCACCAGAAATAAAGTCATATTCACACCAAATGTAGTGGACATCTATGACATGCAAATCAATTCCATGGTTTCTACTGGTGAGGTAAATCATCAATCTAGATTGTATACATTTTCACAATTTATTGAACCAGATTTTGCTTTACTGCTTACCCATGCTGAGGAAAATAGTAGGATATGGCATGAAAGGTTTGGGAATTTGAATTTCATATATATGCAACATATTAGAAAGAAAATATTGGTTGATGGTCTACCAAACATCCATTTCTCCAAAGGAATCTGTGAGGGATGTGTTCTTGGAAAACACCCTCAAGATAAATTCGACAAAGGAAAGACTCAGAGAGCGTCCTCTCTTTTAGATCTGATCCATAGTGATATCATGGCTCTTTTTCCGCATCCATAAATCAGAAAAGCGAGGTTTGTTCTCATTTTTTTTTATGATTTCTCACATTTCACATGGATTTACTTTCTCAGGAAAAAATCTAAGGTATTTCAACACCTCAAAGATTTCAAAGCCCTTGTTGAGACACCGTCCGGAAATAAAATCAAAGTCCTCTGAGATGATAATGGGGGAGAGTATGTCAATTATGATATCCAAAATATTTTTCATGAAGCAAGGATTCAGTTGCAACACACAGTTCCCTATACTCAACAACAAAACAGAGTTGCTAAGAGGAAAAAAAGATCTCTAAAAGAGATGGCATCTTGCATGCTACATGCAAATTCACTACCACAGATACTATAGTCCGAAACACTTAATTGTGAAACCTACATCCAAAACATATCTCCCCATATATTTATCAAGGATAAGACCCGCTATGAGTCTTGGAGTGGCCTCAAACCGGAAGTGGCCTATTTTCATACTTTTGGTTCATGTGCATGGGCTCAGATCCCCTCTAAAAAGAGGAAGGAAATTGATCAACAGAGCACAGAGTGTATCTTTGTTGGATACCCTGATGGTTTGAAGGGATACATAATTAATGTTATTTCCTCAGACTGGCTCATCATTGAGAGAAGTGTCCAATTCGAGGAAAGTGTCTCGTATGTACCTCATCAGTTGCATGAAGACACCTTCACTCTTCCACCTATCCGAGATGATGAGCATGCACATGTCGACTCTTGTTCAGATGAGAGTTAGGATTCATAGAACACAAATGATGCAAATACAAATTCAATATAGTCAAATGAAAAGTTAGTGTATCTAGATGTAGATGCAGAGCCAGAGCAGAGGCCCAAGTGGGCCCAGACTACTCTTCAGGATTCTGGGAATCTTGTTCGTGATCTAGCTGATACTAGGAGGACTCAATATGATTTCGAGGAGCCTCCTATTGCACTCACTACCACTGAACCATTGACCTCCAAGAATATTTTCTTGGTTTAGTCTTCAGATACACAGTCTTATGGCGAGGCTATTGGAAATCCATTTTGGGAATCCGCCATGCAAGAGGATTACAACTCCCTCCTCGAGAACCAAACTTGGGATCTAGTTCCCCTTCCTTCTGGAAGGAAAATTTTCAGATGCAGATCGGTCTACAGGACCAAGAGAATTGTGGATGGATATATTAGAAGATACAAATATATGCTTGTTTCCAAAGGCTTTCTGCAGGTGCATGGAATTGTCTATGATGAGAGCTTCGCTCCAGTAGAGAATATGTATTCCATATGTTTGTCACTTTCCATTGCGGCTGCCAAGGGATGGGAATTCCATAGAATGGATGTGAAGAATGCGTTTCTTCATGGTGATCTCTTTGAGGATATCTATATGGATCATCCCCAGGGATTTATGCAGGATTCATCTTTGGTTTTTCGACTGAAGAAGTTTCTTTATGGCCTCAAGAAGGCTCCTAGGACATGGTATGCCAAGATGGACTCCTACCTTTTGTCACAGAACTTTTTACGTTGTAAATCAAACCTGAATGTCTACATGCTCATGACGGTTGATTCACTTCTACTCTTAGTTTTGTATGTTGATGATTTTATGATCACTGGTTGCTCGACTTCAGTGATTGTTGCAGTCAAGAGGATTATACATGATGACATGTTTTTGATAATGGACATGGGTTCTATACACTTCTTCCTTGGACTCGAGATCAGTCAGGATGCATCATGAATAAAATTATCTTAGGCCAAGTATGCATGAGATATCTTTGAGAGATTTCACATGACAAACTGCAAGTCTGCTTTGACTCCTTTCCTATCAGGAGTAAAACTTGAGGATGGTGGGGACAGTCCACTAGTTGACAAAACACTATACATATAGATAATGGGGATCTTGTTGTATCTCACACACTCTAGACCAGACCTCTTTGATGAATTTGGTGTAGTTTCTAGGTTCATGCAGGAGCCGCATGAGATACATTGGAAGGCTACAAAGCGTATATTTTGATACGTACAAGGAACCATCACCTTTGGGATTCATTATGAAACAAACTCTATATTACATCTCATCGGGTTTAATAATTCTGACTGGGTTGGTGACAACACCGATCGCAATTCCACATCTGGTTACTCACTCAGTAATGGTTTTGGGCCTATTTGTTGGTCAAGCAAGAAATAGGCTTATATTTCTCTTTCTTCAGCTAAGGCAGAGTACAGAGTAGTGGTTAACATAGCCATTCAGGCTATGTGGCTACAACATTTTCTCACTGATTTGGGCATTCATTTTCATCGGTTGATCGTCATCTAGTGTGACAACCATAGAAATATCAAGTTCTGCAGAGATCCATTTCAGAGGCAGCAGACGAAGCACATCGAGATCCACATGCACTACATCCGAGACTTAGTACAAGAAGGGATCATCGACCTACAGTTTTGTCCTTCAGTAGAACAGACGACAAACATCTTCAACAAGACCTTCACTGAGCAGAATTTCCATTCTCTGCAAAGTCGTCTTGGAGTGAAGGACACAGTTGCCTAGCAACAATAGTTATTCTTTTTACATACATTGTACCTTGAGGTATCTTTATTGCAGTGTATATTTTTTATTTGGGTACCTAACATGGCCTCGTTGTTGGGACCCATTCTTTATTTTCATCATAGTGATGTTCAGGGGGGGTGTTGGAGTTACTTCACACACACATAGGATTTATTTTTCCTATGTTTATTAGTCATTATCTAGTCTCCTATATTTTAGGAAGAATATTCCTCTAGGGAGAATATTCTCTTCAGTTCTCACTTTAGTTTGACTAGTTGAGTGGAATCTAGATGTTGCATTGGTTTTGTCACCATACAACATTGGGATCATCACCATATAATGCTTTGTATCATCAACAGACTAGCACATTACCCATGATTCCTTGATCTCCTCCTCACTTCACTCTATTTTAATTAGTTAACTGAAGACTGGTAGACTAGTTAACTTAGCTAGGTAGCAGTTCACTCCCGTAACTGCCTGAGAGACTAGACTAGGTGGAATTTTAATCTCATAATTGTTGGTGTATGTCCAAATCACTCTATACCACCACTATTGTGCATTGTATTCTCCTTTAGTGAGCATTGGTTGAGTTATATAGAGTATATCATGTGTAAATTATTCATTATTCATTACGGTTATTAAGAATTCTTCTATTCTTTCTCTCGTGCTTCCTCTTTCACAATTTCTCTCTGCAAATGTGTGTGCTATTTTCTAGCTAGATATATTTTGTGCAGGTTCAACACATTTACATAACCATCGAGTACAAAATTTTCCCTTGAAGTCCAAGTAAAATAATAAGGCCCAATCTCCCAGTGAGAAGAGACGGGAAGAAACATTTTGTCAGAATACCAGAGTGTATTCAACGATGAACCTAGGTGTCATAGGTACGATGTTGGTATAACAAAGTAAAAAAAAATATCAAATTGATGTTGAACAATTAAAGCCATGCTTATGATGCATTGGGCATAGGGAGTAGATAGATGTGTTAGATTAAGAAGTCGAAGAGGTTGAGACAATTTTAGATGGAATTGTTCTCGATATATGATGATATAGATGATTAGTATTAGGGTTTCTATTGTTGCATAAAACCATAATTCAAGATTGTTAAAGCCTCCACATGTAGTATTATAGTTATTTTTAGACTCGGACAATTTTCTACTAGCAAAATATATTGGGTGATCGATGTATCCTTCTCCTGGTTGTGCCAAAAATGCTCCAAGTGCAATGGATGAAGCATCCACATGCACATGAAATTATTTTGTCCAATCTGGAAACCTCATAATTGGTGTTGTCACCATCTTCTCTTTCAATATGTCCAAGCTCTCTTGGCATTCATCATTTCACTGGAACTTGATGTCTTTCTTCAGTAATTTTTCCATGGGCATAGTAATCTTTTCATAGCCCTTTATGAATTTCCTATAGTACCCTATGTGGCCAAATTTTTCTCTCAAATGGCGTACCGACTTTGGTGGTGGTAAATTGACAATAACAACAATCTTTGCAGGGTCTAATATCAAACCCTATTTACATACAATGTACCCAAGTAGGATGCCAAATGGTGTATTGAATATACATTTCTTAATGTTCAATGAGATATGACATTGCCTACATATTTCTAACATTAATGTCATAATTTCTACCTAGTCCTTCAATAAACTGAATATTGCCCAATCATCTAGATACACCTCTATAAATTTATGTATAAAATCCTTGAATGCAACCACTACTACTCTAGAAAATATTGTTGGTGCATTATTTAAACCAAATGAAATTATTGTGTACTGATATGACCCCCACTATATTGAAAATTTAGTTTTGTACCTATTCTCTGGAGCAATTTTGATCTGATGGTAACCTGAAAATCCATATGTGAAGGAATACACTTCATGTCCTCCCACATTCTCTAAAACCGCATTTGTAAATGGAGTAGGAAAAGGATCATGCATGCATGCATGATTTAACTTCCTCAAATCCACACATATCCTAATCCCTCTAGTCTTTTTTTTTAGACCACCATTGGACTAATCCACTCTGATTCTTCCATGAGATCTATGATTCTTGATTCTAAAATTATGTCAAGTTCTTCCTTAACCTTCTTCTTATAGATGGGGTTTAATCTGTATGGTCTCTGTCTAACTAGCCTTGCCTCTGGTCTAAGGGGTATCTTCATTTCCCCAATTTCTCCTGCTACCCCTTTCATCTCTGAAAATGTGGTTGGGAATAAGTAATTGTACACATGAAATAATTTAGTTATCTTTTCCATTGTCTTATTGTCCTAGTAATCTCCAATGTTGGTTATCTTGGGCTTCTCTTTAGTCCCAATATTGACCTTTTTAATCTTCATATGTGTAGTAAACTCTTCTTATTGTAACATGGTTCCTTCCAACCCTCTTTCTCCTTCCCCTTCTAATATATGTATGTCACGTGGGTTTTCCTCTACTTTTTCATCCTTTGCGACCTGATAACAGTACACTAATTGTTTAAGTGTTTATTTTCTGTAATCTTTGTCTACTGTCACTGTATCTATCCCATATTCTTCAAATATATTACCTTTGGTCCTCTCTAATGATATATCCACCCATGGATTCTCACTTTCAAATGAAAAATTCCTAATAAAGTTATGTTGCACTCCCCCCAACTTACAGTTTCTATGTGCAGTTCTTGCTCCTTGTACCAGTTACTAGGTATCCCTTATAATGTATGAATAATTAATGTGTCCATTCCCCTGGTGGTACCAATCTCCAGTTAGTGACACAATCATTTATGTGATGTCTTGGGTTCCCTCTTCCATCATACTTATGTAAGGGTCTATCCTATTGACTCTTACCAAATCTTATGTGCATCAGTCGCTTACATTGTTACTAGTCCCAAATTGCCTTCCTATGTGCACCCTACCATTGTGCAGGTGTGTCTCTCAGTGATATATACAACACTAATAATCTATGGCTATCCAAAACCTCAGATTCAAACTCTGTCAGGAATTTTTCTAATTTTTCCTCTTCAGTAAATGTGGGGAACTGTCTTACTTATGTTCGAACACATCTTACTGCGTATGTAATTCTGGAGCACCTCCTAGTAGAGGCTTCAAGCAATCTTTGTTGTCAGTTTTCTACTCTTGTATCTGAATATGATATGTCAGAATTAATACTCCTCCAACTGAGCACTCCATCTATAGTTGGATTCACATAGTTTTCATCTCGTGCAATAGTCCTATACAACTGGTTCACATCATCCTCTAGAACATTGTCAGGCACAAGTTCTACATATCTTTCACAATCTAAGGGATCTAAAGGTGCTACTACCCTAAATTTCCCATCTTAAAATATCATATTTCTAGTCTTTAAATTAATTATGGTTTGATTATCAAAGGCCCAATCAATTCCCAGTAGTGTTGGAAATGGTATAGACTCATCCACCATATCCATTACTTCAAAGTCTGTTGTGGTGCACACACCATCTATATCCACTATTGTATTCTTGAATCTACCTATGGGAATCACTCTCTGTTGGTTTGTTAGATTCAATTGTATATTGGAATACCCTAGTGTAGGTTCTCCCATTGCTTCCCAAGTCTTTTGGAAAAATATTGATGTTTGATCCTAAGTCTAGGATAACATTTCCCATGTTAAAGTCTCATATATTTGCATTCAATCTGAACTCTCTACTAGTTCTTTTCTTTCTATGGACTTGATTAATATTCTTTTGTTTTTTTCCTACCCCTTCATCTATGTTATATTTCTCAATCATAATTTTAAACAAATCCATGGCATTCTTATCATTAAGAAATTTAAAGAAAGATTCTAGGAAACTCTTTAAGTTACTTACTTTCTCTATTTTCTCTCCTTTGTAAGTATTTTCCAAAGACCGAGACATATCAAAAATAGGATTATCATACCTTGACATAGTGTTTGATATGGAGGCTACATTATCCTTCTAGAACTCCTTCTTTTCATCAAACTATTGTTGTGGCTGAGTGTTCTTCTGAATCCAACATTGAGATTCCTTCTTCTGATCATGTGCATATTATCCTATCTTCAATCTTCCTCTAGTCACTATATTAATGTTCCTTCCAGGATCCCTTATTCTGCAACAATCCACTAAACATTCTGGTTATTTAGATTCCTCCTCTCTTGGATCTTCATCATTAACTTCGGGCACTCTTTTGTCACATGATATGCTGTGCGAGAGTACATATATGTTGTTGTTGGTTGAGGACAATCTCTATCATAGTGTCCTTGATATTGAAAACTTATGGAAGATAATATTCCCTATGCCTCTGCCCATTCCTCCTCTTCCTCTACCTTTGAATCCTCCTCTTGTTAGGACCCTATAATGTACCATTTT
>ML781851.1:420334-436322 GCA_009831015.1 Picea engelmannii | reverse complement strand
ATTTATTTGCAAAATGACCTATCCTTCCACAGTTAAAGGATTTGAAAGACAATTTACCTTTGTATTTGCCTGATCCCTTCTTCAGTCTCTTCACAAATTTTGCTTCAATTTCATCGGGCTCAGAATCCTCATTCTTGTCTGCTTTAAATGATGCTTCTCTGGAAGTGGGTTTATATTTAATTATTCTCATTTCATATGCAGTGAGTGTTCCTAGAAGTTGATCAAACTGCAAGGTTTTTAGATCATTAAGTTATTATATAGCAAAGACCTTCGGGTTGAACCTATCTGGGAGAGATATCAAGATTTTCTGAACTAAAGAAGATTCCCCAATTGTTTCACCAAGTGCCTTCATTGCATTTACCATTTCTTCTATTCTCAGAAAGTATTTTCCAATAGTTTCATCTTCCTTCATATTCAACTACTCAAAATGTATTCTGTAGGTTTGAACTTTGCATCTTTCACCTTCTCATTACCTTCATAGCTGTTAATGAGTTTGTCCCACATTTCTTTAGCAGTTTGAAGATGCATCACCTTCACAAACTCGGCTTCTGCAAGTCCTTTCAAGATAGCATTCATTCCCTTAGAATTAAAGCTAAATTCTAACTTATCATCCTTGGAAGCTAGCACAATAGGCCTTATGTATCCAGTCTCTACTACATCCCATACATCAACTCCTAAGGCCATTAGGTATGTTCTCATTCTAACCTTCCAGAAGGAAAAATTTGTTCCATCAAATAGAGGAGGCATAGTGACTGAAGTCCCTTCATGGCTTGTCATGTTTAAGCTCTAGGATCTACCCTTAGATAAAAGGGGGCCGGCTCTGATACCAATTGTTGGAAAACTGAAAGGGGGGGGTGAATGAGTTGTTACCATGCTTAAACAATTATGCTTCTTTTTAAAACTCTTTGCAGAAATATTGAATGATGATCACAATAATACAAAGAAATAAACAAGGGCACTTTCAGCATCATTCACATATATGAGAAACACAGAGACAGATATTTCCCGAGGAAACCCATATAGGGTAAAAACCTCTTTTTCTTTATATGATAAGTAATAGTTAAATTATTTACATTATCATACATATGAGCACCAACTCATAAGGAGGCTACAACCTCTGTTTTGCAAGCTGCAACTTGTTGAGATCACCAACTCTCTGTTTTCTCTAGCACCCACTAGAAGCAAGCACCAACTCCCTAGTTTCTCTAGCACCAACTAGAAGGAAGCACCAACTCCCTGGTTTTTCTAGCACCAACTAGAAGGAATCACCAACTCCCTGGTTTCTCTAGCACCAACTAGAAGGAAGCACCAACTCCCTGTGTTCAAGCACCCACTTGAACCTTTGAGGACACCAGTCCTCCCTAGCTCCTCCCAACCACCCTGGAAAATAAATATTTTCTTCTGAAACTTATTACAATTATATTATGTTCAACAATGGCTTACCAGACTCATCATTGTTCTGTTGCATTTCGTTGCTCTGTCTGCCTCCTTGCCTTTCTGCACACATGACTTGCGCTATCTGTTCTTCTGCTTTTTATGCTCTGTGCACCATGTCCATTCACTGCACAGTTCCTCTTCTGTGCAATTCAGCTGCTACACTCTCCTCCTTCTTCACACATGAATCACTTTCACCACCAACAACCACAACAAACTCCAACAACAACAACAACCCCTTCTCTTCTATGTACCGTGTATATATAGCTTCTGTGCATCTTGTGCATGCAATATTCACCATTCCTCTGCATGCTCATACTGCGCCAATCTCCTCCACATCTCAAGTGCTCTGCGTGATCATCATCGTGACTCTTCAACTTCTCTGGCGGTTTTCCCATGTGTTCAACATCACTGTATGTTGTACTGATATTCCTCAGCCTCTCTGGCAGTTTGAGACTCTTCATCTTCTCTGTGACAGTTGAGCTCACCTTCTCTGTTTCAGTTACAGACTTCAATGCTCATCCATCTGTCAATCCCTTCTAAGAATAGTATTCCTTCACTGGATGAAGCTTGGAGACTCTTCATCTCCTCTGGCGATCACACAGAGGTCTCTTCGAATTCTCTAGCAGACGTCATCAATGGTTTCTGGCAGTTCTACTATGTCGTGCTACAGTCTCCCTCTGATCTTGTTCACATTCATCTGCACTGTTGGATATGCAGCGAGAAAATATGGACGACCCGAATCTGTGCTCCCAGATCTACGGTCGGGATTTGATTCTGGAGCCCCCCTGCCATTCTATATTTAAGCGGAGGGGGGGGTCCAGTATTGGGCATGCATCTCTCGAGTGGTCAGGATTAAAGCACCTAGATCAATGATGCTCAAGTGATTCCGGACCCCCTTTTCCATTCTGCCTTTAATTAAAGGGGGGGGTCCAGAATGGTGGGGTATCGAGGAAGGGCCCCATTCCTGTTGTGTCACCTTTTGTATCGTTCTCCTCCCCACCTACCGTCTGTTCTCCACCACGCTTCTGTTGTGCAAATGCTCATTCACTTTATCCCCTCCTTGTCCTTTGACATCTGTCCATCTCCCACTGATGTGACCAAGGGCTATGACCACAGCCTTATGCTTAAGGCGCTTTCGCGATTTCGCATTTCGCGATTTTTGACACTATGCTCCATTGACCCCAAGTCAGCAAAATTTTGATCACTTGCCACATGTGCTATGATTCCATGGTCCAGATATAATATTGATTCAACGGCTACAATTGAATCGCGATTTCGGCATTCTTGATGCATTGATTTCTTTGCCTCTCTATGTCACGATTCACGAAACTCCGATATGGAGTTTGATCAACGATCCATATTTGATCTCTATTCAACAACTACGATTAAATTGCGATTTCACATATCATGATATCGATATTCCTGATGTCAATAATATTTGACATGTCCAACTCTCGATCCCTGATGCCTCTCCATTGACTAGAATCAACGGTCCAGATCAAAGCTTGATCTGATGGCTCAGATTGCATCGTGATTTCACATATCGCAAAATCGGGATTCCTAATGTCAATATTATTTGACATGTCCAACTCTCGATCCCCGATGCCTCTCCATTTACTAGAATCAATGGTCTAGATCAAAGCTTGATCTGATGGATCAGATTGCATCGTGATTTCACATATCACGAAATCAAGATTCTTGATGTCAATATTCTTTGACATCTCCAACTCTCAATCCTAGAAACCCTAATGTGGTGTCCATCTACTGACGTCACACGTGGATTGACACATGTTTAATACTGCCATGTGTCACTTGGATTCATGACTTACATGTGCCTGAAATTTTGAATCAGTCTGACACCTGTCATTACCTGGTTGTGCCACGTGTTCCTAGCTGACGTGGTCTACTAACGTGAGTTGGGTCAACGGTTTAGATCACATCTTGATCTGACGATTCAGGTTCAGTCAAGATTTCACTTTGGCTTTTCCTGATGGTAAAACTCGTGCAACTCCTATCCGATCTGATGGCTGACGGAATTTTTGAATGAGATCCAATGGCTCTCGATCTCTCCCTTCTGTAGGCTTCTCCTGAGCTCCTCCTGGACGTAGAAAGCAACGGTCCAGATCTTCTTCTTCAGCCAATATCATGGCGGTTGTGCTCCCTCCTGAGCTTTGCACACTTTCCTCCCAACCTTGGGAGAATTACAAGTTCTCAATGGCCTCGACCTTTGTCTTCCTTCTCCTCTGCGAACTCCTGTATCTTGAGCTTTGCTGCGCGCGTTCTCCTCGACGTTGTTCCTCCTGAGATTTCACTTCCGAATCCCCAAGGGATTCTTGGACTTTTGTGCTTCTACAAGGTCTTCACATTCACACTCTGATCCTGCCATCTTCACTGTTGTACTTTCCATCAATGAAAAGCATACGATACCTGTTAAACATACCAAACATCCTCTGCACTATCTCTTCTGATCTTATCGAGGTTTCTCTGTAGCTTCATCGAGGTTGCTCTGCAGCTTCTTCCCAAAATACTTCTGGTGCCCGTCTGTTACATTCTTCCTGTATTCATGCCATCTTCATTGATTTACTTGCCATCAATGACAACCTGTTAAACATTTCCAACATGTAGGAACTCGTGATATGCGAAATCGCTAAATGATCTAGGTCGTTGGATCCAAAGGATACATGGTGAGAGATTAGCATTTCACTGACTCATGAGCTAGAGAAGTCAAAGGTGATACTTGTAGGAACTCGTGAAATGATCTGAGCCATCAGATCACTGAGAGATATTGACCGTTGATTTGATATGAATCATTTTAGAGTTTTGCGAGTTGGGAGTTTTGAGGCAACTTATAGCATGAGTTCACGATATGAGAAATCGTGATGCACCCCTCTTGCTTGGCCCCTGGTCACAATTGGTGGTCACATTGATGAAGGTTAATTGAGGAGCTATCACATTGCTAGGCTCTACAACAGAAATCACGAAATGCGAAATCACAATTTGATCGCAGTCGTCGATCAAAGGGAAATATCTCGGCCATTAATTCGATATGGAGTATTTTGGATTTCACGAGTTGGGAGATTCAAGGAAACTCACAGAAGAATATCATGAAACGCGAAATCACAAAGCACCCTAGTGCATGGCCCTAGGTCAGAACCAGAGGTCATGTGAAGGAAGGGGCTTAGGAGCCAAATAATCCATAGTTGACTGGTTGTAACTACCAGAACACAGTGATGAAATCAGCCAGAGAACTCAAGGGGTTGTAGGGTGATCGCCAGAGAAGATGAAGAGTCTTGAGGTAAATTCCAGTGGAATGAGAGGATAAGCCCAACTATGATAGAGAAGACGAAGCATCACATTACCAAAGAAGGCCTAGAATATTAGGATAAGGATAGTGATGATGAACGCATGGATCTAACGGTTAGAGAAGATGAAGAGATCGTATGATGATCAACTAGAGGACTCGATTTGAGAAATATATGCATAACAGAGAAGTGAGTGTGCATTGCGAGTTAGCTATGTGGTTATTAGGAAGAGTTGCAGTGAACAACCTGTAGGGAAGAATAGTGACGCTGTGAATAGAATGCAGAGGTATTGCACATGAAGGATGCAGAAGGTGCATAAAGAGTATAAAAACACAGAACAGAGAAGAGATGGGTGTTGTTGTTGAGTATGATTCATGTGGGTAGAAGCATGCGATGTGTGGGAGTTGAAGCAAGGGACAAAAACACATATCTGAGAGAAGAATAGAAAGCACAGCAAACACGAGGAGAGAGACATTGATGCAGGAAGAGAAGAGAAGTGTAGCAGAAAAGTGATGAGACTGGTAAGTCATAGATAAATGTTGTATCATTGTGATAAATTCAAGAAAGAAAAATTTATATTTCAGGGTGGTAGGGAGGTTCTAAGGAGGATTGGTGTCCTCAAAGTTTCAAGTGAGTGCTTGAACATGGGGAGTTGTAGCTTCCATTTGGTTGCAACCAGAAAAACTAGGGTGGCAAGGTGGTGCAAGGGAGAACTATTATTCTCTGTTATAAAGGTCGGTGACTGTGTGACTAGAAGTTGGTGCTTCCATCTAGTTGGTGTTCAAACACTTAGGGAGTTGGTGCTTCCTTCTAGTGGGTGCTAGAGAAACCAGGGAGCTGGTGCTTCCTTCCAGTTGGTGCTAGAAAACTCAAGGAGTTGGTCATTCCTTCTAGTGTGTGCTATAGAAACCAGATAGTTGGTGCTCTCAGCAAGTTGCAGCTTGCAAAATAGAGGTGGTAGCTTCACAATGAGTTGGTTCTCATAAGAATGATAATGTACAGAAAATAAATATTACTTATCATATCAAGAAGAATATGTTTTTCCCTTTATGGGTTTCCTTAGGAAATATATATCTCTGTACATTTCATTTGTGTGATTGATTTTGAGTATTCTATTTCTTACCTCTCTTCATTATTGTGATTTTCATATAGTGCTTTGTAAAGAGTTTAAAATAAGCATAATTGTTTAAGCACAGTAACAACTGATTCACCCCCCCCCTCTTAGTTGTCCAACATAATCTAGTATCCATAGAGATGGCAGAGAAGATGGAATTGGAGACAGTTTCACATCCAATCCCATATAAAGTTTTGTGGTTGCAAAAAGGACATCAGGTAACAGTCACTAAACAATGTTTAGTTGAATTTAAGATAGGGGGATATAGAGATGAAATTTTATGTGATGTAATTCCCATGGATGTATGTCATATTTTCTTGGGGAGGCCTTGACAATATGGCATAAATGTTATTTATGATGGAAGAAAGAACAAGTACACTTTGGAAAAGAATGGTAAGACGCATATGTTGCTTCCAATTGAAGACAAGAAGGAGAAAGCAGAAAAAAGAAATACTATACTTCTCATGAGTGGGAAGGAACTTCTTGATGAAGTCAAGAAAGAAGAAGAAATGAAGTTTGTTGTGGTTAGAAAACCTAGAGTCATCTTGACCAGTACCTTGATAGATGATCTACTTGAGGAAATTCATGAACTTCTAGAGAATTTCGCTGATATAGTGGTGGACATTTTACCTTGTTCGTTGCCGCCCATCAGGAGTATAAGTCATCACATTGACCTTATACCAAGAGCGATTTTTTCAAACAAAGCAATGTACAGATTGACGCCACAGGAGAATGAAGAGGTTAAGAATAAAGTACAGGATTTGATGGACAAAGGGTTGATTATAGAAAGCTTGAGTCCATGCGTTGTACCAATAGTGTTAAGTCTAAAGAAGGATGGTGGATGGAGAATGTGTACAAACTCGAGGGATATAAACAAAATCACCATCAGGTATATATTTCCTTTACCTAGGATGGATGACTTGATGGATTGCTTGAGTGGAGATTTTTTTTTTTCAAAAATTGATTTGAAGAGAGGATATCACTAGATTCAGATGAGGGAAGGTGATGAATGGAAGACAACATTCAAGACGAATGAAGGGTTGTATGAATGGATTGTTATGTCATTGACAAATGCGCCAATCGATTTCATGAGATTGATGAATGAAGTCTTGAAAGATGATATATTGATCTTGAGTAAGACTAAAGAAGAACATTTGAGGCATTTAACTCTAGTGATGAGGAGGTTACAACAAGATAAGTTGCTAATAAATCTGAAGAAGTTGTCTTTCATGAAGACAGAACTCATTTATTTGGGTTTTGTCATCTCTTCGAATGAGTTGAAGATGGATATGGATAAGGTAAAAGTAATCAAAGAATGGTCGTCTCCAAACAATATCTTTGAATTCAGAAGCTTCCATGGACTCACCAGTTTTTACAGGAAGCTCATCGAAAATTTTAGTGGAATTTGTGCACCGATGATGGAGAAAGTCAAGAAAATAAATAAATCTTTTCATTGTATAGAGGAAGAAGAGAAAATTTTCAAGTTATTAAAATAAAAGATAATTGGACAACCATTTTTGGTCCTACCAAATTTCAGCAAGACATTTCAAGTGAGATGTGACACAAGTGGATTTGTGATTGGAGAAGTATTAATTCAAGACAATAGACCGGTTGCATACTTCAGTGAGAAACTGAATGATGCCAAAATAAATTACTCCACTTATGATAAAGAGTTTTATGCAGTCATACAGGCACTGAATAAATGGAGGCACCACTTGGTTCCAAAAGAGTTTGTTTTGTATAGAGACAATCAAGACTTATAGTTTATAACCAAACAGGAGAAACCGAACCAGAAACATGCAAAATGAGTTGAGTTCATTAAGAACTTCACTTTTTTTACAAAGCACATTTCTGGAAATTCTAACAAGGTTGTTGATGCGTTGAGCAGGAAATGTTTGATTCTGCAAGAGTTTCGAGTGAAGACCTTAGGTTTTCATAGCCTTAAGGAAATGTATAGAGATGATTCAGATTTCAAGGATGCTTACGAAGCATGTGAGAACTGTGTTTTAAGAGGCAGAAGCCAATGGATTGAATATTTAATTCAAGATGGATTGTTATTCAAAGTTAATCAGTTGTGTATCCTGAAAAGTTCTATGAGGGAAAACCTTTTGAAGGAAAAGCATAGTGGGGGATTGGCTAGACATTTAAACCATGACAAAAAATTTACGTAACTAAACAATTTGTATTATTGTCCAGGAATGAGGATGGATGTGTGGAAATTTGTCAACAAATGTATAATCTGCCAACACACAAAGGGGAAAAGATAGAATACTGGGTTGTATCAACCATTGCCAATACCAAAGAGGCCATGGGACATGGTAAGCATGGATTTTGTGTTGGGACTGCCAAGTACGCATAGAGGGTGTGATTCCATATTCGTGGTAGTCGATAGATTTTGAAAAATGGAACATTTTATTCCATGTCATAAAACTAGTGATGCAACACACATTGCAAATATGTTTTTCAAAGAAGTTTTTCAACTTCATGGATTACCTAAGAGTATCGTTTCAAACAGAGATGCCAAATTTGTTGGTCATTTCTGTAGGACACTATGGAATAAGTTGGGGATGAACTTATGCTTTAGCTCAACATATCACCCTTAGACAGATGGACAGACTGAGGTAGTAAATCGAATTTTGGGGGACTTATTGAGGATTTTAGTAACTGAACATCACAATCAATGATATCATATTCTTCCACAAGAAAAATTTGCATATAATGACTCACCTAATAGGAGTACCGCAAAGAGCCCATTTCAGATAATGTATGGAATGTAGCCAAGAGGAGTGTCTGAGTTGAGAGACTTAGAGCAGAATGAGTTCAGGAGTGTTGGTGCAGAAGATTTTGCAACAGAGATGCAGGAGCTCCACAGTAAGATTAAAGAGAGGTTGCAGAGTTCCAACTAGGAATATAAGTGAAAAGAAGATCAACACCAGAGAGAGCTTAAATTTGACGTGGGAGATTTATTTTTGCAACATATCAAAAATAAAGGTTCCCAAGGGGAACATATATTAAGTTGAAGATGAAGAAGATAGGTCCATGTAACATTTTACAGAAATTTGAGGCAAATTCTTATGAGATAGAATTGCAAGATGATGTGGGTATATCGCCCATATTCAACGTAGCAGATATGTATCCTTACAGAGTAGATGAAACATGAGGAGTAGAGAGTCAGAAGGAAATTTATTGGGTCAAACAGATGCATGTAGTTGAAAATCCGCAGATGGAAAATATCATCGATCAGAGAGTTAGTAAGAAGACCTGAAAGAAGACATATTTTGAATGTTTGGTAAAGTGGAAGGGACACCCAATTGAATATGCCAGTTGGGAAAGTGAAGAAGATATCCAGAAACATGGACAAATGGTGCAGGAGCTCATGGAAAGGAGTCCATGAATTTTTCAGCCAGAGGAGTATGATGCAGGAGCATCGTCAGCAAGCATGAGTGGAAGACAGTCAGATATGCAAGAACACATTTTGAAGAAATTTTTGAATTTCAAAAGAAAAACACATTAATGTAATAGCTGGAAGGATGTAATTGATTTTAATGTTTTGGGGATGTAATACAGATCTTGAGCATTTTCTCTCATCTGTCGGTTGTGGAAATTTATTGTAATAAATGTAAAGTAGATGGTAGTCTTTAATTTTGATAAGATAGCTTAAGGTTGTAGGAGGGAAAACTGAAGAATAATCCCGCGTAGATTTATTGTATTTGTCATTCTAATTTTATGTGTTATAGAGCGAGAGATCATAGGAGAGAAGAGAAGAACAAAGATTTTAGAAGTTGTATGAGCAGATAGTTGTTGTTGTTGTAGACCATGTACATAAGCACTTGAATTAATATAAGAATTCTTTGATCCAATTGTCTGGTGTATTTATGGTTCCTGTATGCATCTATTGAATGGTATGTTTATAGTTTATTTTTAGTCTCTGTTATGCATCTTTTTCAATGCAATATGTATGTGATTTCATGTTGAATGTACAAAGGCTATGAGGAGAGTATGATTTTCAATTGTTTCTCTTCCTGAGAATTCCTACAAGGAGTGCAGTGAAACTCCGCAAAGAGTGCGTCGACGAGTTATGAGTTTTACCTCAGAAAAGATCAGGAGAGACAATGTTAACTTATACTAGTAGAAGTGCAGGTAGAGCACAAAGTTGTGCAAGGTGTGCGTAGGGGGAGGAGAGTCTTAGACTTGTCCAACCTATTGAGCACTCAACACACCCTAAAAAGCCTATGTCAGATATTTCTTTTTGGGTACCACTTGATCTGTTGAACTGTCTAATTTGACCTTAGTATGAAAAATGTTTCCTTTTCTTATATTTTGTTTTCATTTAAGTCTTTCATAGTTTTCTTGGGCATGTGAAAGATAATAACCTAAAACACTAATATCTAAATTATATATTTGACAGCCAAAAATTTCCTCGACAAACCAAAGGAATTCGGCATCGAAAAGGATTAGGCGTGAAAGAAAGAACACCCGAGATAACCAAAGTGTCGAGATCTAATATTCGTCAGCGTTGGAAAACGTGAGTTTTATCTTGCGAAAAGCATCACCGAAGATATCGTTGATGACCGATCCCTTCAGCATTGGCAAACAACTAAAAGAGTAAGCGCTCACAAAGAATGGAATGATATTACCGATTTCCAACTTCTGAAACGTTTTCGGCATCGAGAGATTTCAAGGATGATAACCCACAAGGAAACCACGCGATGAGCTTATTGTCGAAAGTCGACCTCCGATACTTTTCGGCATCGACAGTTTGAAGTTTAGTTTAAAGAACTCAAATTGAGAAAAGTCCCGACTCCGACTGAGATATACGGTCAAACCACCTGTCCCATGTTGCCATCTATCATTTCCCAAGTGATTAGATATACGATCTAGTTTTCCCTCAAGTCGTTACTAGCTTCCAAGACCCATGTCGCATCCTGAACTAGTTTTACCATGTCATCATTGTACGACGAAATTCGTCGTCATCAGAATTTTTCTCAGAAGGATACCAACCAGAACATACATAAGAATATCGTCGATTCTCAATCTATCCACTAAGAAATACGATGCGATGGGATGTTTTAGTTCTGAGATATGCTAGATACGACGCATTTAAAAGGTTAATTAATTCTAGGATCTCTCATTAGTTACTAATTCTTGTGAAAATCAAAAGGACCATTTGTGCATGTTGATACAATGCATTTCCCTCTACTCCTCTACTGGCAACCCACGTAGAATTTATTTGCAAAGATTCAGCTGTAGGTTGTTTTGAATTTCACCCATCACTAGTATTAATTGGTTGATAGGAATAGTAGGATATCTCGCGTTATATTATTTTTAGTCATTGTATGAAATATTATTTTGTGCACAAAGAAGTTCGAAGCATCCAGAGGAGTGAGAAAATAAATCTGGGGAAAGCTTCCCAGGTTTAGTGAGTATTAAACAATATTTTTAGTAAGCGTTACAGGTATGTACCAGCTTATGGATGTTTTACGCTTCATTTCATACATTTTGTTTTAAACGTTACTTTGCACACTTGCCTAAAGGATCATTTTCAGTTGCAAGGACAATGCCTCTGAATAAAATTACCACTAGGAAATCCCCAAGAGCACCAAAGCTACAAGAACCAAAGGTGGGAGAGGGTGCCTCCCCAGCGGTTACTAGACAATTGGAATTTTCTCCAAAGTCAGTGCCCGTCATCAAAACAACCATCAAGAAGGCTTTCGTTCAGCCCCCAAACTTTGGAGAAAAAGAGGCAAACATTGGGACCAAGACAATATTCCCACGCTGAGAATAAATTTTCAAGAAAATCAAGTGGGAGGAATTCCCCGAATATACCCCGCACAACGATCCTGATACAAGAAGACTCGACGATGAAGTCCTCCCGAATTTCCAAAAGGATTATCTACACATGGTGGTGAGTAGAACTCTAGTATTTCCCTGCATATAACTTCTGAAATGGATTATCGATCACACTGACACACAAAGGTGTTTTATTAATGATGACAATGTCGGATGCATCGGGGTTTTCCTTCTAGTAGAAGTGCAGAATTATTACAAGCTCAGAGAGTTGGAAGAGTGGTTGAACACTGATTTTGTTTTGAGTTTCTATGAGAAGCATGACATAAGAAAGGTGATGGCTTCCTGAGAGAGGATAAAAATTTCACCAATCGTACCTCTGGCTGGTACCCGATGGTCAACCTTTGAGAGCCTTACATCTATCTAATGGCCCTCCTCTGCAAATTGCATCAGGAAAAGGACTGCTCTAGGTTTTCATAATCTTGGATGGCTCTAGATTATACCATAGCCATTTGTGGAATAAGTTTTAACTGGGGTGTAATCATCTCCAAACAGCTGAGCACTTGCATACAAAAATCTTAGATGCCAAAAGAGGGAGAAACCCCGTACTTTTACATGGAATTTTATCTTTTGGATGTCGTCTGCGCCAGAAATTCCTTGGTTGGAATGAACTTAATCTGGCACACCTCAGAGATCTTGGTCCATGTTTATTTCGGCATCTTGTGGGAGAATAGGTATAAGAAATCCTACTCTCTCATCTGCGACCAATTTTTCGCACACATTTATTTGTTGTTGTTCAAGAAAGAATTCCCAAGGCTGTCAGACGCAACCAAAAATATTATATCGAAGATTGGCCACTGGTATATGGATGAGCACAATACCTACATCAAGGTTTTTTATGCTACCAGAGCACCCCATCTGCTACCTATATATGTCCCTGATCGACTAATAGTAGGGGAAATATGTTATCAAACCATCCTGCAAGGTTACCATGCTACTTTGGTAAAGGATAAGAAGCGTGCCTTCATACCCTATGGGTTTTATGTTGGTTTCTACATGGTGAAGGACACTTCTCAAGCCAAACATGAGGGGTTGAACCAATTGGAGTTATGATTCTAGAATAGTCACTTTCATAAGAATGACCCAAAAGGTTTAGTCCTAAAGCACGCATCACGGGTAACATCTTGTTGGCCATATGCCCATGACTGTTTTGAAGATGAAATATTCACCTAAAATGCTCAAAACTGGGAAGAGGTGATGGCAAGGATGGTCGACCCTAAGGCAACTAGGTTCAAGGCCATGAGTTGGGATGAGCAAGAAATAGTATTGCAACAAATAGTTTAGGAGGCCATCAAGGCAAGAGAAGAAATGATATCAGTTGGAGCAGTGGGATCTCCCTAGGGAACCACTGAAATGGCAGAGATTGCCCAGGTAACCCCGGTACAAGCTAGGAATTTCTCTGAGTTTCAAGTTGTGTATGGGATAGGGGGACTCATGTATCAATAATCCCAGAAGATGATGAAGCAGATGCGGGATAACCCAGACCTCATCATAGTGCCAAAGCTTCCAACCGAAATCCCAAAATAAATCCCAGCAGGAGAAAGCAACCCTGATTCCATAAACCTTGGTAACATCAATAGGTCAAATGACCTTGATCCCATGAGGCCACCAATCAGATTGCCAGCAAGTTTGACGATTCAACCAGAGGCGGGCCGAGTATCAGTGGAAACAGGTGCGCCTAATCCTTTGAGTGAATTTATAAATATATATAGCGATGATGAGAGCCCGAAGACATCTCTCAGGACCCTTGTGCAGATCCAAGAAGAAAAGGGACCTGAGAAGGTTGCTTCTCCTGATCCCAGGGTTTGAACCCAATAGGTCACACAAAAGGAAATAAAAACCAAAAATGTTCCCGACACAAAGAGGCCCGATGCACCAGAGACCCGAGCAGACAATATGAAAGACAAGTCAGAACTGGATGAGTCAAAGGAAGGATCCCCAAAAAAGGAAATCGGTACTCCAATGATCGATGGACAAGCAAGTATCGAGTCTTTTGTTGATGTCTCTATTTCTCTTGATACTTAGATCCTCGATAAGTGATAGGCAGAGGCTGGGCCCTCGGAGCACAATGAGAAAGTTCAAGAACACGATCTTGAACAAGTATACACCACCAAAAATATGGGAAACACACTTACATGGGGTGATTAGCAGATTCCCAAACCTATGGACGAGGTGGTCGATATCTATGCAATCTCCTGTGATCTAAAGAAGAAGGAAATCATCCAAAGAACCACAAAGAAAAGGAGGATCATGTTGGATCACTCCATCCTCATAACCAGAGAGGAGAATTTGATAAACACATAAAATGATAGAACATATGAGCTCATTGTCACGGGGATGGTGATTTGAGATTCCACCCTGGATAGAGCTAAACAGGATGAAAAAGAGTTGGCTTCTGCCCTGAAGGAAATAGAACATTTGTGCCACCTAGATGAATACTATTGGGGCACTACTCAGACCACAGTATACTTGAGAAGTGAGTTTGAAGAACCGTACAACCAATTCAAAAAAGAGAGGCACCTCTTCACTGCAAAGATAGTTGAGCTCTAGGAAGACACCCTCATGGCACTCGCAACATGTAAGGATATGGAGAGGTGGCATGAAAGGGAACAACAAGACGTAGATATAATTGAACACATTGATGGAGTGCAACAGGGCAGGGATAAAGAAGAACACGACATTCGGATGTTGGGAAAAAGAAGTCTTGATCGTATGAAGAAATCAACTAAGTATTGGGATAAGATGTCTCAAGAACCACACAGAGAAATTCAAAAGAAATGGGAAAAATGTGAGAAACATTGGGGTAAAATCAAGAAAGCAATGAAGGATATCGGACTCCCCGAGTTCAACAACCCCGACAACTTCATTGACTTGTGCAACATAGTCGGATCTCATGCCAAGAAAGATTCATTGTGGGATGAAGAGCTAGCCAAGGTGACCGACACAGCACCAGGACAAGTGTAAATATTTATGGAACATCCAATGAAGGCTCAGACCACGCTATAGCAATTAAACACCAGTCTAGTAAAGTATCTAGCACATGCGGTGGATATCAAAGGATTTTACATGGCTCTGATGGAACAACACATATTTCCATGGGCCCAAAATTGTGAGGAATTGTTTATCAGTTGGTCAAAGTATGAGAAAATTCACCCCTTTCAAGCAATATCTTATGTTGATTGTTAAAGAAACTGTTAGAAGAAGGTTCCATGTGGAAATTTTTGTTTTTTTAAGCTACACTTAGCCATTATTTTTAGTTGAATTTTATGTTATAAATAAGAACGTCGACCAACTAGTTAAGGGTCGATGGTCGTTGCAAGAACTCTTTATTTCTGGTTGTTAAGAATTATTTTGAAGCTCCCTTTGAATTGAGAAGTCCTTCTGGACCAAAGACAAAGTATTTTCATCAAACGCATGTGATTGGACGTGGATAAGAACTATTTCCTATCTTGTTTCATGAATGATGTTGTAATGAGTAAGAGCAATTAATTATGTTGTCAAGTTATCTGGTGCAATGTTTTGTTTTTCTTTTCTTTAATGATGAAGATGAATTATTGTGTTATTATGTGATGAATGATTATGGTAGATGAATTATTTTTCTTTCCATTATCTTATCGCATCTGTGTTTTCTTTCTGATAAGTAGTATCTCAGACAGTAATTGGATGATCACATGGTTAATGTATTAGTATTAGGCATATGGTACAAAATTGTCATCTGCACGCTTGAGCAGCGGGTTATCCCAAGCTTAGCCTCTTCCCCAATAGTTAAAACTTATTCCTGTTTGTTACCAAGTTGGTTTATACTGGCTTACATATCATATCGGTCCCACGCAAGAGAAAATACAAAAAATATAATAGTCGAAACCGAAGGATGATCCTTCAAAAGAAAACGTAAAGCCCATCGATAATTTGGCCGGATCGCAAGATCTAGAGAACCATTCCACTATTAAATTCTACAGAGTCTAATTGGACCTCACTGGTGGGTTTGGTTCCTACTATTAAATCAAGGGATTTAGGACCTATCAACACAAACCAAGGGAGCGGTTGAATAACTTATGCTGCAAGGACTACACGAAGTTGGAGTTATTGGATAACTAGAGGTTATCGTGAAGGTCGCAAGGTGTGCATGTAGGATTCCTTAGAATCCTTGAGTTGAAGCAAGAATCAAGCTCAAGAGGGATAGAGCCTCAAAAGAGTATAGAGGAAATAAGAGGGTTGAAATCACCTCGTGGAACCAAGTTTAGAAGGGTTGATGCCAATTTATTTTTCCAGGAAATATTGAGAGCCC
>ML781851.1:400888-412738 GCA_009831015.1 Picea engelmannii | reverse complement strand
TCGGGATGGTCCGGATCTGTGAGAAGTTGACAGAGAGGCTTGCACTGTTCTCGTTGATGAAGCTTGTATTCCCACAGACATCGACATGAATCTTTCAGTCATGAGGTCGATAAGATATTCTTCAAAAACTTTCTTTGCAGCGCTCAACTCGTCCAACATACACACTCAGGGTTGTAAATCTAGAGTTCAAAGGGTAACTTATACACTGCAATGAGATAGAAGGCAATAATGAAATAGTCACTATATAAAATCAACAAGTCTGCGAGCTCAAATCTACGTTTAGCAAAAGTGTTATCAGTGCATAGCGCGACAGGATAAATAGAAAATTTGGTAACGGATCTCTTGCAATGGGCGAGAATCCTTTATTAACTTTGTTCTATTCGTTATGGTGCGGTCCAATGGTCTGATGCTGAGTTGTCTACCCATTAAATGTCTTTCTACCCATTCGGAGGGTCGATCGAATGGATACGTTGTTTCCAACGGTTATATTTCTTCGCCATGGTGAAGTGCCATGTGGCATTGTTCTGATATTCCAGCGAAGCTCCAATTTTGCAAATTTTCATTCTACGAAGTTCCCTCTGGAACCTTCTGTAACTTTTCAATCTTATCTCTCTTCTTGCTTAACATCCTATCCTTCTTCCCAGTGATTTTGGTCTCAGTATGCCTTTTTCCATTCTGATTCTTATCTTCTTTTGACACAGTTACTTCGCGCTATTGATATTATTTCCTTATATTCGAGGATAATCCTTCTTCTTTATCTGGAATAGGTACTTCGATCTTTTGTGGGTTTTCTAGTGTTCTTGCAATTTCGACATTCGGGTCTCTGGTGTTAAATAGATTCAATCTGCTCTTTTGTTCTTTAATCAAGTGTGTGATCCTTCTAGTCATGAATTATTTTAAGTCTTTCTTATGCTTCTCTAAATCTTCTTCTTCTTCTTTCCTTTTGGCCTAAGCTCTTTCAAACCACAGTTTTCCGAGAAACATAGTAAATGGAGTGATGTTCGCAATAAATTTAATAATCTCAAAATCTTCCTCTATCGAAGTTTCGTTAGCATTCATAGGTATCCGGGCGAGATTTCCAAATAGGTTTATCATCTTTACCTTAAATAAATCTATTCCTCCCAATGACAGAGTCATATCAGGCTTCCCTAAAAGTTCCCAAGTCCTTTCTATCATAATATTCACTTGTATTTCCCCATATAGAACACAGTCAATGCCAAAGTATCATATTCTTGCTTCAAGGTATTCTTTTTCTTTAAAGACCTCTGATAGACTGATATGTCGTTGATCATTTAGTGTTTCGTTCATCTGTAGAAATAATTTCTCTTATTCTTTCTAGGGTTCTTCCATTTCTGGATCTGCCTTAAGGTTCTCTTGATTCAAATTCATTCTTTCAACCTTAACAATCATTCTAGGGAAATCCAATACTTCATTGTCCATAGCTTTACAACAAAGACAACTAGGTCTTCTTCCAGGGGATTCCTTAGCAACATGTCCCAGTTTTCTTCAACTATAACAGAGGGTTGCTCCTCTCTTTCTTTTAAATGATCCCCAGCCTTTCCTGTACTGTGCACTAGGATCATGGTAGCTAACCTACAAACATTTCTTTCTAGGATCATGCATGCACTTGTTAGTCCAAACATTCTTTCTATGCATAGGTATAACATATCTTTCACTATTCTTATCAGATATACTAATATAAAATCTTCTTTCATCTATTAGTGCCCTAGTTTTCAAGATAGGACAAAACATACCAAGATCCATACTATTGAAACAAAAATTTCCACTTATCTTACTTCTATAGAGCACAAATATTTTGATATCTAGAAATTTTCACTATTCTTACCTTTATCAGAGCACAGATCTTGTAGATATTACTTCTTTTCTTTAGATATGACTTCTTTCCTTCAGATCAGGCTTCTTTATTTAGCATAGAACTTCACAAGTCAAGTAGAATACTACGCACTAGGGAAACAAATCTATGCACGAAGATTTCACAATTTTAGGTTGAATCTTTGCACAAATATTCTTCTGTCTCAGTTCCCAGCAATCACAGTTTCAGGTCCCGACAACGGAACCATTTTTTTGGGCATACCTAGGTTTCAACGCTATAACAGTACACCAAAAAAACCCTAACTATCAACCCTTTTGGCAAAACCTGCGAAGCAGATAAAGTCTCACCCAAGGTAGAGGTAGGGGCGATTGCAGGACTCAGGTGCATGCCACCTTAGCTAGGACATAGATATGTGATTATAATACTTAATAGAGCACTTAGCACCATCATTTAATCATTATTCAACCAATATCTACTCCGTAGAGAAAGCAGAGCATCGTAGCATTCACCCAGATCTAATGTATCTAAGAACTTAGCATAAAGAAATAGATCAGATCTGGCAGAGTCAAGAACTAAGCATATACACATAGGTCAGATCTACATGCATATAATTCATTAGCACAAAGCATAAAAATATCCATTCATCTATCCACATCAAGCACTAAGAAAATAACACATTAACACATCACACAAAGAAGATAAACACAACATATACATGGTTCACCCCCACCCTGGGGCTACGTCCACCAACTCTTCTTCTTTATTAGCTTCTTCAATGGGTTACATGCATAGAGAATCAAAACACCACTCTGCATAGGACAAGATATCTGCATGCACCTCGCCAGATCCTCCTTCCCTGAACTAGGTCAAGCACAAAGCCTTCCACAGTCTGTGCACAAAGTGCTACAGATGACTTGCACTTAGCTCTGCAAGTCTCTCACGGTATGCACAGAGCTCTTACAATCCAAACTTGCACTTAACACTTAGCTTATCAATCTAACATCACATAGATGCCTCCTCCTTCTTACATCGCCTAGACATCTATTTATAGTTTACAAAATAGGCCTAAACATGGGTGAACCCATGGGCCGACATCCCATACCCATTACATTTTCCCATATCCCAAAAAGGACCCAAAAAGGGGCCGAGATCCCACGATCTCTACTTTGTCTTGTGCTCCATCTTTGACAAGATGTCGAAGTCCAAAATAGGTCAACTTGACCAAGTATCTCTCAAAACTTGGTCAAGGGCCAATAGGAACACACATAGCCGATGGTGGTTTGAGTCTTGGGATCTGGGAGCCATTCCAATCGATCGAGGTACTTGACTTAAGGAGCTTCACCTATGATAGCAAGACAAAACAAATTGTGCAGAAATAGGTAAAGAAAGTGTCAGTGACAGATAGAATTCCTATATCGATTGGTACACATGTTCCTGTGATGGGAGATGTAAATAAATATCCCATAGCTACGGCTACAACTAGCTTTGCATTTATGAACACCAATGTAAAAAACATTTGGATACTATACCAACAAAATGAAGAGAAAGAAGAAAAGATCAAGGAGCTGGAAGAAGATCTTCAACAAGTCAGGATTGATGAAAGAAGCCTTCAAAGTTTCAGGGTTAGTGCTAAAAGGGTCATAAATGAGATATAAGAAACCATCATAGACATGTATTCTAACATGCATCTCTTCCAATATGTAGTTGTGATAATCATTGAGAAAAATAATCAGATACGAACAAATATGACACAATAAAAAACTATCTAAGAAGGCATTCATGACATCGACCGATGGATTGTTGAAAATCCTGACACACCCCTAGATTTATACAGACCATCAAAATCAGAAAGAAAAATAGACATGTGTGCGCTTGACCATTTGTCAACAGGTGGGCCAGAAAGTCAATAGGGAGGTTACTAAATCACTAGCAATATCCTCAAGGATTCACAAAGTTGCACAGGAATTGATCAAGAGCAGCAAATTGCCAATGATAGATGACCTCGAAAAAATATCATAACAGAGGATATGGTAGAAAAGGTGCATGACAACACAAATCGAAGGAGAGAAGTGGTCGAAGCAACCACTACTATCACCACTGACCTCATAGATCAACACTTGCGACAACCGGTAAAATTCCATACCATGATACGAGCTTTTATGATCACACTGACAAAATACATGAGCACTTTAGAAGATAGTATGGCCATGAATAATGTAGCTTTGGAGAATATGTTTTATAGAAGAATAATATCTTTGTTAAACCAACTATGAATCTAGACGGCAAACATCACAGACAAAACTCATGAATAAAGATAGAATAGTAGCTTAGTGATGACAACACATGTTTTATATTTTGTTCTTATTATACACTTGTCATTAGGAATAGGAAGCTGAACCATTTTTTGTAACTTCTTCTTGAATAAGAAGGTGAAGAGTCACCTCGGAGTTACTTAGAAAATTGTATAAAGTAGATTGGAGGCCCATTTGTAAAGGGCATTTTTTCTCTTCAAACATTGTTCATTTCTAAACTATTTTGGGAATACAGTGTCAACTAAAATTGAAGAGTTTTCCTTTGGAGTTTTCATGTACTATTGTTGAAACTGCTAATAAGGAGAAGCCTTCAAGGCCAACTTTTGGAGAAGGGATAATTTTTTGTGTGAGGAAATATAAGCATTGAATAATTTCAAGTGAAGATGAATGATGTTCATATGGACTATAAGAATACTAGTTTGTTTATGGATTAATTCTTATGCAATCTGTGATATTTTATAGTTTTTAAGTATTTCTTCGAATACCTTTTTGACTTGAGCTTTTTGAGTTGTTAATGTGTTCATTTTTGTAATTTGTATTAATTTGGTTATATGTATGTGTACACACTTGTTTCTTGTTATTCTCTTCTATTCCAGCTATCTATGTAGGAGTTTGCACATGATTCAATTTCATTTTCAACTCGCCAGTTACTTTAGTTTTCTCCAAGCTAGGATAGGTTAGATTAGAATAGTACTAGATTAATTTGTATTTCATACATAGTCTTCATATACATATTTGCATTGCATATCCACTCATCATCCATCCTCATCATAAAATCAGTATGTAATCAACCAAAACCCTAAAAACAGTATCAATGGCAACAGGGCCAAATTCCGGATGGGACTCCTAATCCAAACGGTGCATAGTCTAGTTGGGATAGTGTACTAGGGAGTAACCCTTGATGTTTATAGGTGAATTTAGACCCATAAACAATTTATTTACTTAACACAGTTAGGATGAGGTTAACAAAATATGTTGATTGGAAAGGAATCATGTTCTTTGTGGTTGTAGTATGCTACTGTGATTTGTCAAACAAAAAACATGAAGTTGGTTTTTCCACAATGATAGTTAGTTAATTTGATATATATATATATATATATATAAGGCTTAGAACCTTTTTACTTCCCTAAAGAGTCTAAAAGAAGGGCCTCAAGCAGGTTCTCTTCCTTGGTGATCACTTAGTAAAAAAACTAGGAAAAGTTTAGTGTAAAACTAGCAACTTTTGTTATATCACAATAAGATCTTTTTCATGCGATACACCATGTACCACACAAAAATTATCTTTGTGTCATACAATGAAAAATTCAAGATCTAGCACAAAAATAAATAAAAGGAGTTGGTTATATCTTCATATCTCACTAAAACAAGGAGAGGGGTGAGTTTTGTCTTTATCATGGATAAGAAAATGTTTGAGGGCATGATGTGTTGCATCAGAGATATCTTCGGTGCAATACGTCACTGAGATGGAATTTGTATCATATGCAATAAGGGAGATCGAGGATGCCATATATCACATGAGAGAAAAATTTATCTGATGCAATATGTTGCATGAGAGAAAAATTCTCTCATGTGATTTGTCACATGAGAGAAAAGTTTCTCTCATTTGATATGTCACTGGAGAAAATTCTAGGGGTGCAAAACGATGTTCCCTTGAAAATTTTATGTGTTGTGATATTGCATGGGAGAACATTTTCTCCTTTTCAAACATCACATGAAGATAAAATACCCTCAGCCACAGTGAATAAAAACTCCCATGTGTGACATGTCAAAGATTAAAAATATTTGACACATTAAGCAGATTTAGGAGAGACTTGCCTTGAAAATAGTGAGGAACAGGAATACCTAAACAAGGTATGGTATGGAACTATACCAATGTCACATAGAAAATATGCCACATCACTTGTATTGGTCTTGAGATTAAACTTAAGGCTCAAAGAATAATGTCAGGCATCGGGAAAGTTTTTAATAGAGTGTGCTTTTAAGGTGCTTTTTATGACTTAGTTATATGAGAAAAATTCCTTAATGAAATTAACAATTCGACAGCACAGAGGCCATATTTTGTGTCTGAGTCAAAATTGTAATATTGAGTGGTGCGAGAGAAATATACAAAACTATAAAACAAAGTAAGGAATCAACGTTTGAAGAATCTCACCTTGTTGCAGTAGAAGAAAATAGATAGTGTAATCTTGAATAAAGCATAAAATACAGTAACCCACACAACAAACAGGTCTTGATTTACTCACAGTAAATACAGAGGAAAAGTTGCTTACTTAAAAAATTACTGATACAATAAGATTACAATAGTTTTCGTACTAAATTGAAATCAAGCATTTATCCAGGAATACATAAAGACATGTTGAGAAATGGAAAACAAAAGAAACACATAACCCATATTGAACAAAACTTGGAATCTCTGTTTACACTTGTATTAATACTCTATAAGGAGAGTTTTCTCTGTTACAATTGGCAAGAAGAAGCCTCTAATAAGTCTTCAATATATGTATTTATACAAAATGGTCTCAACTCAAAATGGTTGGACTTCTCATAATTTAAAAATAGTAAATATTACACATGTAAAACTGAATAGTTTCATTGGCCTTCTCCTCTGTCTCTTCGTCTACTGGCAGAGACGTTTCTTCTCCTCATCTTTAGCTTGGAAAAAACTGGCATATGATCTTGGCCTATATGATTAGTATGTACATGTCATCTTACTTGTTTCCATATGTGCTTGTTGTTATCACATAAACTTGTCAAAACTTTAGGGGATTGTGGTTGCTACCTAAGACTATATCTTTGTATGTCCCTCCCCCTTTTACAGACATGATCGTAGGTTTTCCCTCTAGACTTATAGCTTATATTTTATTTGATTTCATCCATCTGATCAACCTGTTTTCTTAGTCATCTTGTCCAGGAAGTACCAACCCTCAAAATTCTTGTTCTCTCTTCGGTCGATCATCCCTTTTTTCATCTCTACCTCTGACCTTTGTTTTCCCGATCCCTCGGTCAGTCATTCAAGTAAGTCACACAGGCCACATTCACAAGAACTAGGAGTAACACTTGAAGTAGTTCGATAGTAACTCAATCAAGTGAGTGAGCAAGATCAAATTTCAGTGGAAAGATCCATATAGCGGATTGGATCGATGGTCATCGAGAAATCGAGATCATGCAGTTGCACCAAGTTTAGCGTCAAGAAAAGGTCCAAAATCGCGGAGTCAATCCTAGCCATTGGTACTTGAAAGGGTGCATGGCACAATATTACCATTTCATGATTTTACGAGTTGGAGCGGTCAAGGAGAAAGGTTATCAGAACTCACAAAATGTGAAATCATGAAAGGATCACAGCCGTTGGTCAAAGGAGAGATCTGGACTGTTGGATCAGCCTTTCACGATTTCATGAATTAGGAAAGTAGGAGGGTAGATCCTTGAAGACCCACGACATGTGAAGTCCCAAAGTGATCTTGATCATCCGTTCCTGGAAGGAACATGGCGCAGGATCAAAATAGAGAGATTCATTTAGGGGGAACTAAAGTAAGAAGTGTTGATGACCCAATGTCCCGAAATGTCGATGTTCATTAGGGTCATCCGATGAAAAGGGATACGTGTCGCCCGATCCAAGCAATCATGATTTCGTGACTCATGGATTTCAGGAGAGATCACAATGAAAACTCGCGAAACATGAACTACCAAAGCACCTGGGAATTAGGAACATATTCATAGCCCAGGGTCAGACGAAAAGGAGTTACAAAAAGGACCAAAGTGCCCGAGTTGTTCACTGAGGAAGATCTGCGTGATCTCGAGATGCTAGAATTGACTCGAAGAAGTCATGAGATTTCCTGAAACATTCATGGGTGTCAGGCCTCATCCTAATCCCGATGAAAGTAGTTAATGAAAATGGGGAAGGTGGTTGAAACCTCATTTCACCACATAAATGGAAAGCATGGCAAAAATAGCCTTGGAGGGCAGACAGTCAGCCGAAAGTTCTCCTGTCATTAATTTTCCTGCAAAGTCCATACTGATGTGATCTTGCATCTGACAAGAGAATGAAAGTGTAGCTTGACGAAAGAAGATGTAGACGCCAAGCCTTGAATGCAGTGACCAGAGTGCGCTTCTGAAGGGAGCAAGTTGTTTTGAGTATAAATACTCAGTTTTGATATTTTTTTATGCTCGATGGTTGAGCTAATCTCCCGTATTGTAAAGTTTTAATGAAACCTATGGTTCTCTGGTTATCTATGTCCAGTTGAGACTTCTCTTTTAATGACATTCAACTTTATTATCATCTCTTTTTCTTTTGATATTGAAGACTCGGGCATGGGTGATCTAGTCAAGTTGTTGTGACTGTATTGTAATGTATGTTTGGTTGCAATATTACTATGACATTTTCAATTTCCTGAAGTTTCGGGTTCAAGAGGATCTTGTATTCGAAGATTTTCCTCCTTGGGCTGCTGGAAGACCAGATGTCCATAGCAGATCTCTACCTTCCTTCACTAGTTATTCCCCTACTCACCCTTTACTACAACCTACTGACTAAAGTTAGATTGAGACCTCACTTACCTGTGCATGTCAGTCTAGTTTTCTGAGTTAAAGAGATATTATCTTGAGTCTGTGCCCATTAGACCACCCTTGAATTCATTCATCATGACATATAAACTGATGGGTATTGGGCTTACCTCTGTTGCAATCCAGAGGTGACTTCTCGCGTGAACATTTATGGCACTGCTACCAGGGACGAATTGAATATTTTCCCTATGATTGAATGACAAAGCTTATTGGTTCTGAAGGTGCATCAAAACTTGGTACATCAAGATTGGAACTATGCACATGGTGACTCCATTAAGGTGAATCCACTGTTTCATTTGTGGCTTCCAGAGGTAGACACATAAGGTATACTCCACAACTTCCTCTAGCAACTGTTGAAGCTGACCCAACGAAAATTGTCAGAAGAAGAAAGACCCTTCAAGAAGATAATTCAGTTGTTGAACCAGGTATTTATGTAATTTTCATTATCCTCCTATAGAAACTCCAATAGCTATTTCTCATTTTCCCGTTACACCCTCTGTTGGAGTTTCTAGAAGTTTAAATTTTGGGATTTTTCCTGATGATTTCCCCTCTCCAAGCTTCACTACTCCTCCTCCTGTTAAATTTTTTGCGTTTATGGAGAGGGAAACATTTTCTCCCTCAATTCGTCCATTGTTTTTTTTTGTCCTTAGAAACACACCTCCAATCTCCCCTGCTCGAACTCCATCCCCACATAGTTCTCCTCCAGTTCACACCCCAATGGTGGGTGCTAATGCCCCTAGAAATAGAATGGACGCCATAGTAGCTACCAGATATGCCCCTCTTGTTCTGCCTCCACCTCTTAATTCCCTTCCATATGGTGGCTACCTTAAGAAGTTGCTTATGTTCACTGGGGAGGGAGATATTACTGCAGAGGAGCACCTTGGGGATTTATATATTTATGTTGATAACTATGTCATAGTAGATGAAGATGTGTGGATGAGGATTTTTGTCCATAGTCTTGATGGAGAAGCTAGAAAATGGTTTAGAGCCCTGACCCCTGGATCCATCAATGGGATTGAGGATTTATATGATATAATATTGAGACAACGGGGGGATAAAAAGGACTTCATGTATTACATCACAGAGTTTGGGTCCCTAAAGAGGAAAGAGGGAGAGTCTATCTCTGACTTCTCCAAAATATTCAAAAAAAATGTATAATAAGATCCCTACTAAGATAAAGCCTACAGAAGCCTCTACCAAAATTACCTATGCTATCTCTTTTGACCTTGACTTCTGCCTCCTACTAAGAGAGAGAAGATCTACCTCCCTGGCTCATATGCAAGACACAACCCTGGAAGTAGAGTATAACATATTGGAAGTTGAACGAATCAGGAATAAGGTTGATAGAGACAGAGGAAGGGGAAGATATGAAGCCTCAACCTTCAGTTCCTCTACCATTCCCCCTCAAATGGATGAAGTGACCAAGTTGCTAAAATCACTTTCATATAGGATGGAAAGGTTGGAATTGGAGGGAAAGAAAACATACAAAAATCCTCAAAATGTTGATAACAGAGGCAACTTCAGGAGGTCGAATAACAATTCTCCTCTGATTACGCAAAGGGTGTTGGCAAATGTTTAACAAGTAGCGTATGCTTGTCATTGATGGAAAGTACAACAATAAAGATGGTAGGATAAGAGTGTGCATCGATGAAAAAAAGGATTCGGAAGTGAAATCTCAGGAGGAACAACATCGAGGAGAACACGCGCAAAAAAGCTCAAGATACAGGAGTTCGCAGAGGAGAAGGAAGACAAAGGTCGAGGCCATTGAGAACTTGTAATTCTCCCAAGGTTGGGAGGAAAGTGTGCAAAGCTCAGGAGGGAGCACAGCTGTCGTCAGATCGGCTGAAGAAGAAGATCTGGACCGTTGGTTTCTACGGCCAGGAGGAGCTCAGGAGAAGTCTACAGAAGGGAGAGATCGAGAGTCGTTGGATCTCACTCAGAAATCTCGTCAGCCGTCAGATCGAATAGGAGTTGCATGAGGTTTACCATCGGGAAAAGCCAAGGTGAAATTACGAAAGGAGGGTTGACTCATCGGGGTTTCACATATCGGGAATCCCATGAGCCAATGCATTGCGGCATTGAAAAGCTCGAAACCCCGACGAGTGGTAAGACTGCGGTCACGGGGATAATGGTCATATGGGCCAGGAGCCTAGCCAGAAGAGCTAGTGCGTAAAGAGCACGTCAGGATTCGAGGGATCACGAATCCTGAGGAAATACATGTTTCGACATTGGAAAGTCTGAAACCCCGATGAGGAGGTTTGGATGTGGTCATATAGGGGGAGGTCACGTGGACCACGAGCTCAGTCGGAAGGCTAATTGAAGTTAGAGGCATTAGATCTAAGCACAGGGTCCGAACACCATTGGATCAAGGAAAACCTGCATGATATTTAAAAAGTGCGAGTAGAGGGCTCACAAATCCCAGAAGCAGGAGGACCATCCATCTCAGGGGGTTATGTGGACCATTGATCCGACTCCCTGTCGAAGTTTCGGGGATCGAGAGTTGGAGATGTCAAAGAATATTGACATCAAGAATCCCGAAATCACGATGTGTGAAATCCCGACTAAACCTGAACCGTCAGATCAAGATGTGATCTAGACCATCGAACAGACTCACGTTAGCAGACCACGTCAGCTAGGAACATGTGGCACAACTAGGTAATGACAAGTGTTAGACTGATTCAACATTTTAGTCACATATAAGTCACGAATCAGCGTGACACATGGTAGTATTCAACACATGTCAATCCACGTGTGACGTTAGCAGATGGACACCACGTTGGAGTTTTGAGGATCGCATTTCGGAAATGTCAAAGAAACATTGCAACAGGAATCCCGATTTCTCGATATGCAAAATCGCAACTCAAATTGCAGCCGTTGAATCAAGATCGAATTTGGACCATTGATTCTAGTCAATGGAGAGGCATCGGGGATCGAGAGTTAGACATGTCAAAGAAAATTGACTTCAAGAATCCCGATATCACGATAGGTGAAATCGCGATATAATCTGAACCGTCAGATCAAGTGTTGATCGGAGGGCTACTGATGCACGACACAGTGAAACTACCAGAAACCATTGATGGCGTCTGCTAGATAATTCAAAGAGACCCCTGTGTGATCGTCAGAGGAGAAGAAGAGTCTCCAAGCTTC
>ML781851.1:381651-395292 GCA_009831015.1 Picea engelmannii | reverse complement strand
TTGTCCATCACAACATCTCGCCCAGACATAATGCATGATGTAGGAATGGTAGGAAGATATCAGGCTGCACCTAAACAGAGTCATTTGCAAGCTGTCAAAAGGATATTCAGGTACTTAAAAGAAACAATGAATTATGGTCTATGGTATCCCAGAAATCAAAGTCTTTAGTTGACTACTTATTCAGATGAAGATTGGGCAAATTGTGTTGATGAGAGAAAAAGCACCCGTGGAGGAGCATTCTTCTTGGGTAACTCCTTAGTAGCCTGGCTTAATAAAAAGTAAGGTTCCATTTCTTTATCAACCACAGAGGCAGAGTACATTGCTGCTGCTACCTGTTGCACACAGGTATTATGGATGATTCAGACACTTGCATACTTAGAGGTAAAATATACTGCACTGATCCCAATTCATTGTGATAACACAAGTGCCATCAGTGTGTCCAAAAATCCAGTCTTCCACTCCAAGACAAAACATATTCTCATAAAATATAATTTTCTGAGAGAGCAAGTCACCAATCAGATTGTTCAGGTTCATTACATTCCCACTACAAAAAAAATTGCAGACATCTTTACTAAGCCACTAGACAAGACACCATTTGAATATCTGAGACAAAAGTTGGGTGTCATTTCGTTTCACACCTAAAAGAGTCCATCTTGTTAGGGGGAGATTTGTATTTTTTGAATATCTAATGCCTCCTAAAATTACTGCAATAGCTCAGGGGGAGAATGTCTCTTCTTTGACATTGCTATCAAAGGGGGAGAAAATAATTCGGGTGCCTTAGTTGCCATCAATGCCAAAGGGGGAGATTGTTGGCAAATGTTTAACAGGTAGCGTATGCTTATCATTGATGGCAAGTACAACAGTGAAGATGGTAGGATCAGAGTGTGCATCGATGAAAAATAGGATTCGGAAGTGAAAGCTCAGGAGGAATAACGTCGAGGAGAATGCGTGCAACAAAGCTCAAGATACAGGAGTTCATAGAGGAGAAGGAAGACAAAGGTCGAGGCCATTGAGAACTTGTAATTCTCCCAAGGTTGGGAGGAAAGTGTGAAAAGCTCAGGAGGGAGCACAGCCGTCGTGAGATCAGCTGAAGAAGAAGATCTGGACCATTGGTTTCTACGGCCAGGAGGAGCTCAGGAGAAGTCTACAGAAGGGAAAGATCGAGAGCCATTGGATCTCACTCAGAAATCCCGTCAGCCGTCAGATCGAACAGGAGCTGCACAAGGTTTACCATCAGGAAAAGCCAAGGTGAAATTATGAAAGGAGGGTTGACTCATCGGGGTTTCACATATCGGGAATCCCGTGAGCCAATGCATTGCAGCATTGAAAAGATCGAAACCTCATCGAGTGGTAAGACTACGGTCACAGGGATAATGGTCATATGGGCCAGGAGCCTAGTCGGAAGAGCTAGTACGTAAAGAGCGCGTCGGGATTCGAGGGATCGCAAATCCTGAGGACATACATGTTTCGACATTGGAAAGTCTGAAACCCCGATGAGGAGGTTTGGCTGCAGTCATATAGGGGGAGGTCACGTGGACCACGAGCTCAGCCAGAGGGCTAATTGAAGTTAGATGTGTCAGATCTGAGCGCAGGTTCCGACCACCATTGGATTGAGGAAAAACTGCACGATCTTTAAAAAGTGCAAGGAGTAGAGGGCTCACAAATCCCAGAAGCAGGAGGACCGTCCATCTCAACGGGTTATGTGGACCATTGATCCGACTCCCTGTTGGAGTTTCGGGGATCGAGAGTTGGATATGTCAAAGAATATTGACATCAAGAATCCCAAAATCGCGATGTGTGAAATCCCGACTAAACTTGAACCGTTAGATCAAGATGTGATCTAGACTGTCGACCCGACTCACGTCAGCATACCACATCAGCTAGGAACACGTGGCACAACTAGGTAATGACAAGTGTCAGACTGATTCAACATTTTAGGCACATATAAGTCACGAATCAGAGTGACACGTGGTAGTATTCAACACATGTCAATCCACGTGTGACGTCAGCAGATGGACACCACGTCGGAGTTTTGAGGATCGCATTTTGGAAATGTCAAAGAAACATTGCAATAGGAATCCCAATTTCTCGATATGCAAAATTGCGACTCAAATTGCAGCCATTGAATCAAGATCAAATCTGGACCATTGATTCCATTCAATGGAGAGGCATCGGGGATCGAGAGTTAAACATGTCAAAGAAAATTGACTTCAGGAATCCCGATATCGCGATAGGTGAAATCGTGATATAATCTGAACCATCAGATCAAGTGTTGATCGGAGGGCTACTGATGCACAACACAGTGAAACCACCAGAAACCATTGATGGCGTCTGCTAGAGAATTCGAAGAGACCCCTGTGTGATCGCCAGAGGAGAAGAAGAGTTTCCAAGCTTCTTCCAAGTAAAGGAAGACTATTCTTAGAAGGGATTGACAGATGTATGTGCGTGGAAGCCAGTAACTAAAATAGAGAAGGTGAGCTCGACTGTCATAGAGAAGACGAAGAGTCTCAACTGCTAGAGAGGTTGAGGAATCTCAGCATAACATCTAGTGATGCTAAACGCATGGGAAAACGGCCAGAGAAGATGAAGAGTTATGATGATGATCACACAGAGCACTCGAGAGCTAGAGGAGATTGGTGTAGTATGAGCATGCAGAGGAATGGAAAATATTGCGTGCACAAGTTGCACAGAAGCTATATATACATCGTACAAAGAAGAGAAGGGATGTTGTTGTTGTTGGAGTATGATGTGGTTGCTGTTATTGAAGGTGATTTATGTGTGAAGAAGGAGGGGAGTGCAGCAGCTGAATTGAATAGAAGAGGAACTGTGCAGTGAATGGACATGGCGGACAGAGCATAAAACACAGAAGAATAGATAACGCAAGTGATGTGTGCATAAAGGCGATGAGGCAGACAGAGCAACGAAATGCAACAGAACANAACTCTTGTTCTCTGTTATACAGGTTGGTGCCTGTATGATTGGAAGTTGGTGCTTCCATCCAGTTGGTGCTGGAAACACTCAGGGAGTTGGTGCTTCCTTCTAGTTGGTGCTAGAGAAACCAGGGAGTTGGTGCTTCCTTTTACTGGGTGCTAGAGAAAACAGAGAGTTGGTGCTCTCAGCAAGTTGCAACTTGAAAAACTGAGGTTGTATCCTCATTATGAGTTGGTGCTCATATGTATGATACTATAAATAATGTAACCATTACTTATCATATAAAGGAAAAGAGGTTTTTACGCTGCATGGGTTTCCTCGGGAAATATCTATCTCTGTGTTTCTCATATATGTGAATGACGTTGAAAGTGCCATTGTTTATTTCCCTGCATTATTGTGATCATCATTCAGAGTCTCTACAAAGAGTTTAAAAGAACCATAATTTTTTAAGCACGGTAACAACTGATTCACCCCCCCCTCTCAGTTGTCTAACAAAGGGAGCCTTGAAACAGAGACAGGGATGATCAAAAAATCCAAACCCCTCTTCAGAAAAACCTTGTCGCAAATGATGGCAGAGAGGAAGAGGACATAGACTCATAAATTCATTGTCTTGAAGATGCATCCCTTTCTCCTCACTTAACTCAGTAAGAATATGAGGAGTCTCTCATGGAGATTCAATTAAATGAGCTGAGCAGAGGGGATAAGGCTAGTGACAACCTGAATAGATACAACCTCAGGTCTAGAAAGAAATATGGGAAGCCCGACATCCCTGATCAGCCTCCCGGAGGAGACAAGCCTGCCAAAGATGCAACAAGCAACAACAAGGAAAAAGGAACACAAAATTCTCCACCAATAGCCAAAGGTCCTATCCTAGAGGTAAAAGAAATTTTGAAACCCCCCTCCTATTTTAACTTTGAGCATGAAATTCAGAATATTAGGATCTCAGTACCCCTTTCAGAGCTTGTCAAGCATCAATATTTTAAGAGATCCCTATCTAAGTTGTTGTTGCATGAAACCTTGTATCACCACCCAGACTCAATCAATTTGCAATATGAAAATACAACAGACATCTTAGGTCCGATGGTAGAATATAGAGACGATTCATCCCCTCCCTTCTATACCTCACTGAACATACATGATAAGGTGTTGCATAATTGTTTGATATATTCAGGGGCCTCTCATAATCTCATGCCCAAAACTTTCATGGAAGAACTAGGACTAGAAATCACAAAATCATACCATGACTTGTATTCTTTTGATTCAAGGAGGATGCAATGTCTTGGGGTCATCAAAGATCTGGTTGTGACGTTGTTCCAATTGCCCATGAAAATTATGGTCATGGATATCATGGTGGCTAATGTTCCTCCCAATTTTGGCATGCTATTGTCAAGATCTTGGATCAGACGGTTTGGGGGAACCTTGCAAATGGACCTCACATATTCTACCATTCCATTATTTGGGGTGGAACATAGAATATTGTATAGAGAGGCTCAACTGGACTACATTATTAGTGATGAGGAAGACCCCACCAATCATCCCATTTTTTCCCTTGATACTGATTTTGGATCTAGCTTATTGCAACTCATTGATTCCCCTGAGCCTCTTCTTGACATTAGAAAGCAATCCCATACTCTCTGTGAAGAATATCCTCTTATTACCTATGTTTGGAAAATGTTCTTTGATGGAGCCTCTTCTAGAGAAAGTGTTGGTGCTGGAGTAGTTCTTGTTTCCCCTGCTCAGGAAACCATATCTCTATCATACAAGCTAGACTTTGAAACTACTAACAATGTGGCAGAGTATGAAGCTCTTATTTTGGGTTTGAGGGCTACGAAGGATATGGGAATTAAAGAGATATCAGTGTTTGGTGATGCTGAGTTGATTATCCAGTAGATCAGAAATATTTATCAGACCAAACACTCTCAACTCAGAAGTTATAGAAATGAAGTATGGAACCTCATTGACACTTTCTTCCTAGATTTTAACATTTCATTTGTTCCCAGAGAATAAAATGTCATGGTTGACTCTTTGGATATATCAGCAAGCAGTTTTAGAGTCCCTCTGTCACCCAAGATCAAATATGATGTTGAAGTGAAATATAGACCCTCTATACCTGACAACATGAAACATTGGAAAGTGTTTGAGGATGATCTTGAGATCAAAAAGTTCTTGGAAACTGTTGATGAGTTCTCGGCCTTACATATTGATCAATATCCAGATTTCGACGTAGCCCCCCATGCTGATGTTTTTCTGAACAAAATTATTGATCATCACATTGTCCAGTTACCCAACAAACACATCCCAAAGGGACTAGTCCCTTTGGAAAGATTATTTGATAGAAATGATGTGGTAGTAAAGGGTAAAGTCTCAAATGAGGACGCTAACGTAGCTGAGTGAAATATTGGTATAGAGAGGGATCCAAAAATTTTCAAGTTGTGAAGAAGTTTGTCAAGGAAGCGAAGGGCTAAGTATACCGAGTTGTTAAGGGAATTTGTTGATGTGTTTTCCTGGACCTATGAAGAACTCAAAACATATGACACCAGTGTCATCGAACACAAGATCTCATTGAAGGAAGAAGCCAAACCATTTAGGCAGAAGTTGAGACAGATAAATCCTATGTTTTTTCCTATTATGGAAAGAGAGATAAAGAAGTTGTTGGATTCCCAAATCATTTTCCCCGTGAGATATTCTGAATGGGTAGAAAACCTGGTCCCAGTGAGGAAGAAGAGTGGAGAAATAAAATTGTATGTCGACTTTAGAAACCTAAACAGAAGCTCAAAGATAGATAATTACCCACTGCCAAGGATGGAACACATATTGCAGAGGGTAATAGGTGCATCCCGGATTTCCATGATTGATGGATTTTCTGGATACATTCAGATATTTGTTTTTCCTCAATGTAGAGAAAAGACATCCTTCACCACTCCTTGGGGTACATTCATGTATGCCAAAATTCCCTTTGGATTAATGAAAGAAGGAGAAAACTTTCAACGAGCCATGGACATCACCTTCATTGGGGAGAAGGATAAATTTGTGGTCATCTATCTGGATGACATAACAGTCTTTTCCATATCTGATAAAGAAAAGTGTTGTCATCTGAGGAAATACTTCTTGAAATGCAGAAGGTTTGACCTTTCCATGAATACTAAGAAATCATTGTTTGCTATGAAGGAGGGAAATTTTATAGGACACATTGTATCAGTTGAGAGAGTAAGGATTGATTCAAGTAGAGTAGAAGTTATTCAAGCCTTATCACTTCCTAGATCCAAGAAAGAAGTTCAGTCCTTCCTAGGAAAAATCATTTTTCTAAGAAGGTTTGTTTCAAATTTTTCTGAATTGGTGAAACATATCACATCCATGCTCAAAAAGGGGAACAAAGTAATATGAATTGTTGAGTCCAGAGAATCCTTCAACCAAATCAAGAAAGCACTGAATAAATCACATGTTCTTATCAGTCCTGATTATTCCAAGGATTTTCTGGTTTTCTCTTTTGCTTCATTTGACACAGTGGTAGTTGTTTTACTACAAAAGAATGATGTAGGGCTAGAGCAACCTATCACATTTTTCTTTAGAGCATTAAGAGATGCACAGATCAGATATGACATCATGGAGAAGTAGGATTATGCCTTGGTGAAAGATATCAAAGCTTTCATAGTCTGTTTGTTACAATCAAAGATCATCACATATGTTCCTTCAGCTTCTGTGAAGGACATTCTCATTCAGCCTTACATAGACGAGAGAAGGAGCATGTGGATTGCCAAAATCATCGAATTTGATATGGAAATAAAACCCACCAAACTAGTTAAAGGCCAAGGTTTAGTCAAACTGTTGGTTGAATCTAATTGTAAATATCTAGGGGTTAACTTCATCAAAGCTTGCTCAGAAGATAATTAGGTTGAGTTTCCTGATAACAGTTCTCAAGACAACACTCCATTGGAAGAACACACCTGGTATTAAGACATTATTCATTTTCTGCAGGAGTTGTGACCTCCAGATGGTATGGGAAAAATCAAGGGAAGAGATTTAAAGCTCAAAGCAATTAGGTCCTTATTGACCAGGTCTTGTATTGGAAAAACCCTGTAAGCATGCTTCTAAGATGTTTAGACCCACAGGAGGCCCAAAAGATTATGTTTGATTTCCATGACAACTTGTGTGGGGGACATCCTTTCTGGAAAACCACAGCCTACAAGATTCTCAACGATGGGTACTACTAGCCTACTCTATTCACTGATGCCTGTGAAAAACTCAGCGCTTGTATTAAATGTCATAAATTCTCTAGGAAGAAGCATCTTAGGTATCTCCATTGAAGCATGTACTAGCTTCAAGACCCTTTCAAAAGTGGGGCCTAGAATTTATTGGGGAAATTCATCCTTCTTAAAGTGGTCAGCACAAATGGATTTTAACTGCAATAGATTATTTCACCAAGTGGATAGAAGCTATCCCCACAAGGAGTGATTCTCACAAAGTGATCATTGGTTTTATTGAAGATATTATAGCAAGGTTTGGTTGACCAAATAGAATTATTTATGATAATGTTGCATCCTTCAAGGCTGAAACATTGGTCAAGTTTTGTGAGCAGTTTGGAATTTCATTTATCTAGTCTACCCCTTACTATCCGTAAGGAAATGGATTAGAATAGTCCTCCAACAAGAGCCTGATAAAGATCATCAAAAGACTATTAGAGGACAACAAGAAAGCATGGGATTCAAAGCTCAAATTTTCTCTGTGGGATGATAGAGTGACAACAAAGAGGTCATTGGCTCTCTCTCCTTTCCATCTTGTTTATGGAACTGAGGCAGTATTTCCTCCTCATATTTCCCTATCTGTGGAGAAATTCTTTCAAGAGTGCCAAGGAGAGCCTGATGACATGATTAGAAGGATACATTAGCTGGTAGAAGTGTAACAGAATAGAGATCAAGTGACGGATAGAGCGCATGACCGTCAGCAGAAAATCAAGCAAGCCTTCGACATGAAAATAAGTAAGGAGGATTTCCAGTAGGGAGATTTAGTATTCAAATGATATGTGCCCAGACAATACAAGGGAAAACATGGTAAATTTGAATCCCTTTGGATTGGTCTTTTCCATATTTCTAAGGCATTTCCAAACAACACTTACAGGTTGCAAAATTCAGTGGGAGACAAAGTTTTTGGTTGCCCTGTAAATGGGCACTTCCTGAAGAATTTGTTTGTTTGAAGCCACAGTTGGCCCCCCACAATTGTAAATAACGTTCATGTTTTATGTTTATTTTGTTTTGCTTTAATAGAATACTCCACAACCCAACACTAAGGCACTGAAGCTGCGAAGAGAGTTCTTAGAGCCTCATAGGGAGGGATCTATCCCCCATGGAGCCTAATGTCATCACATAAACTTGTCAAAAATTTAGGGGATTGTAGTTGCTACCTAAGTTTGTATATTTTCCTATCACTCCCCCTTTTGTAGACCTGATCATAGGTTTTCCCTCTGGACTTATAGCTTGTATTTTGTTTGATTTCATCCATCTGATTGACCTATTTTCCTAGTCAGCCTATCCAAAAGATATCGACCCTCAACATTCATGTTCTCTCTTAGGCCAATCATCCCTCTTTTCATCTCTTCCTCTGACCTCTATTTTCTCGAGCCCTTGGTCAATCGTTCAAGTAAGCCACACAGGCCGCATTCATGAGAACCAGGCGTAACACTTGAAGCAATTCGATATCAACTCAATCAAGCGAGCGAGATAGATAAACTTTCGATGGAGAAGATCCATCTAGTGGATCAGATCGATGATCATCAGAAAATTAGGATCATGCAATTGCACCAAGTTTAGCATCAAGCAAAGGTAAAAAATCACGGGGTCAATCCTAGACATTGGTACTTGAAAGGACGCATTGTGCAAGATTACCATTTCATTATTTCATGAGTTGGAGAGGTCAAGGAGAAAGGTTATCAAAACTCAAGAAATGTGAAATCGTGAAAGGATCATAGCCATTGGTCAAAGGAGAGATATGGACCGTTGGATCATCCTTTCGTGATTTCACGAATTGGGAAAGTAGGAGGGTAGAGTCTTGAAGACTCGTGACATGCGAAGTCCTGAAGTGATCTTGACTGTCCGTTCCTAGAAGGCATGTGGCACAGGATGGACATAAAGAGAGTCATTTGGAGGGAACTAAAGTAAGAAGTGCCAATGGCCCAATGTCCCAAAATTTCAATGTTCATTAGGGTCATCTAATGAAAAGGGATACATGTCGCCCGATCCAAGCAATCGTGATTTCTTGACTCAGGGATTTCAGCAGATATCACAATGAAAACTCATGAAACGCAAAGTCTCGAAGCACCTAGGAATTAGGCACATAGTCGCAGCCCAGGTTCAGATGAAAAGGAGCTACGCAAAGGACCAAAGCACCCAAGTTGGTCACYGAGGAAGATCTGYGTGACCTCRAGGTGCCAGAATTGACTCGAAGGAGTCRTGAGCTCACATGGAACATTCATGGGTGTYAGGCCTCATCACGATCCTGATGAAAGTAGTTAATTAAAATGGGGAAGGTGGTTGAAACCTCGTTTCACCAAATAAATTGAAAACATGAAAAACTAGCCTTAGAGGGTAGATAGTCAGYCGAAAGTTCTCCTATCATAAATTTTCCTACAAAGTCCATACCGATATAATCTTACATCTAACAGGAGAATGCAAGTGTATCCTGACAGAAGAAGATGCAGAYGCTAAGACTTGAATGCAGTGACCAGAACGRGTTTAYGAAGAGAGAAAGTTTTTTTTAGTATAAATACTTAGTTTTGATATTYTGTTATGGTCGATGGTTGAGTAAGCTAGTTCTATGGTTATGTATGGCCATTTGAGACTTATTGTTTAATGACAKACAACTTTCTTATGATCTCTTTTGCTTCTGATATTGAAGACTCTAGCATGGGTTATCCAGTCGATTTGTTGTGACTATATTGTAATGTATGTTTGATTGCAATATTACTATGACATTTTCAATTTCCTAAAGTTTCAGGTTCAAGAGGATCTTGTATTCGAAGTTTTTCCTCCTTGGGTTGTTGGAAGACCAGATGTCCATAGAAGATATCTACTTTTCTTTACAATTTCTTTCCCTACTCACCCTTTACTACAACCTACTGACTGAATTTAGATCGAGACCTCACTTACATGTGCATGCCAGTCCAAGTTTCTGAGTTAAAGTGATATTATCTTGAGTCTACGCCCATTAGACCACCCTTAAATTCATTCATCGTGACATATAAACTGATGGGTACTGGGATTACCTATGCTTAATTATAGAGGTGACTTCTATTGCTAACACGTGCTTTCCCATATTCAACACACTGGATGCATCTACTCACTAATTGTACCACCAACCTAGAAGGTTAAGTTGCTTCATTTGATTCAAAAATGTATAGCTTATTTTCTACCTGTGGAAACCTTTCCTGTATCTTCTTTTCTCCCAAATATGTGAACCTTAACTGCAAGCTTGGGTTTACTATCCATTTGTTTATTTGGATAAGATCAATTTGGTTCATTTTTTGGATGATCGTCATGGCCTCTTCTTTGCTTGTCCTAGAATTACATTGGTTATTTGCTATGTCAATCTGCCCCAGGGCTTCAAAGATACTACTTCCTTCAACATCAAGTAACCCTTTTTCTAGTGAAGATATTTCTTCTAGACAAGCTTTGTGTACCTCTAGCCAATCTTGTGCTTTCAGCAAGATTTGATTCCCAGGCCTTCAAAATTATATCACCTCTAGTTTTCTCAGATAGAGACAGTCGAGGAACTTCTAATACATCAAATTTGGTACAAGTAATTCAGCCTCCTAAAAATTAGCTCGGCCTGAATGGGCTTCTCTTTCTTTAATGTAAATGTTCTTCAGGGAAATTTCTAGTACCTGGTAACAGTTTTGGATGGCTTCCACCTTTGTAAGGAGATCATGCTGGGCTGATTCTAGCTTTTCATGTACTTCCAGTGCTTGGGCCTGCAAATTTTCCATCTCTACTGTTGTACCTTCAGTAAAGTCTATCTTGGATTGTAGTTTCTTGATTAATTATTCTCGTTGAGTGACCAACCATCTATTGGCCTATGAATTTTGATAGAGCTCATTCATGTTATCTTTCATTTGTTGGATCTGATGACTTTCATGGGATCTAACTTGTTCAAACTCTTTGTTCATCTTATTTCTCACATCTTGTTCCATAGTCCTTATCTGGTTTTGCAACTTCCCTACCAACAAGTTTTTATGTTTCAACTGCTTAGCTAGATTTTCTACTAACCATTGATTGGTTGTGGTAAAGGCACCTAATGAGACTACCATCTCCTTGGCGAATTATGGATCCTCCGGATTCTTTCCATCATACAAAGCTCTTTGTCTTTTAAATTTTGCACCATCCTTCTGATGCATTTCTTGTTTTATTATGGACCTCCTCTTCTTTATGAAAAAGAATTCAGAAGTAGGCATTTCTTCGGCTGAAATTAGGGTAAGATCGTCTATAAAGATGACTTCGTAACTGGTATTTCCACGACTTGACTGCAAAGGTGTTAATGAAATAATGAGGCTACCTATCTTTGTGGAAGGTTGTTGCTCCTATGTGTTGGCAGTTGGTTTATCTGGTGTAGCCGACGATGTATCCTATCCCTTTTTTAGAAAAGTTAAGATGAGATTTTGTTTGAGTACCTAGTGGGTTTGATAATGAAGTCTCCTCTTCCTACATCTCTTCCTACATTGAGACTTCGACGTTCTTCAGATTTTCCTCATAACTCTGTTTGTCAGAACTTCTTTCCTCCAAACCATGAGGTATAGCTTCCTGTGTATACAAAGGTGTTATTGGTTCTCCCTATAATACCTTTGGAAAACTATTCTTTCTGTGCTTTTGAAAATTGTAGAAACTAGCTAGTTGATATGGAGATAGAATTCGTACTCTTCTCAATACTTCCTAGTATGACCTGGATCCCCTGAATATTTCATCTTATGGGGAAATCTCATGCACATAATTCTTTAAATTATATTGATCCAGGTGAGTTTCCACAATCTTTTGGGGATCGTTCCTCTTAAACTCAATATCAACTAACTTGACATCTTCTAGAGTTGCAGCCTCTACTTTCGAATGGCCAAAATATAACAATGAAAGCATACCAAACTGTAGAGGGAAGATTGGCCATACCTATTTCTGGGCTGCTTTCAATTATTTTTTTATTCCCCCTATCACGATTTGATACACCACTTCTCGGCATACCAGACAATCCAATAAAAAATTTGGGAGTGCATGGGGGGAACCGAGCACCCGAAAACCCTGATGTAGGAAACGTTTTCCTCGATATACCAGTCTGCTATTTTTCCTAGGTTGGCCATGATTTTTTTTGAAATTTTGGGAGGTGGGAAACCATATAGGGAGAAATGAATTGACACCACTACATAATGACAGATTTCATAGAAGAAATCTCTGGATTTTTCCTCCCAGAATTTGGAGTGATAGAAATGGATAGGCTCGACGTTGGTCGAGGTCAAGCCCCATCTCATCAGAGGGAAATGATTCATAAAAAAAATGGAATCCATGATGTAAGATGACATATAGAAAGGGACAGGCTTTCCTTTGGACTTCATCGACTATTACTCTGTGATTTCCTTAGCCAGGTTGTCTAACAACATATTGGCCCATTTGAAAGAGAAGCCCTCTACCACTTCATGCATAATTGGTACCCATGCCAACTAGAAGTGAGTGGAGCTCTTCTTCCTGAAGATTCTACATAACATCATAGCCACATAAATCATATGGGCGTATAATGATGTTGTGGCATATATGCCATGAGTGTCTGCTCTAAATTTCTCAGGGTGCCCCCACCAGTCCTTGATTAAATCAGGGTAGTTTTTCTCATATTTTGTACACTCTTGTTTTTCAAAATACATTATAAAAGCAGCATTGTAACTGTATTTAAAAAAGGGGGATAATTTATACATTACTTTTATATGCTTCGGTCGAAAAGATCCAACAACAACCTTCTGTGAATTACAGATGCTCCTGGTTGAAATGTCAATGTTTTCCAGGGCCCAGCCTATCATGTCGTTATATGGCATGAGCCTCGGTCGAGCGGCTATTTTGTGCAGATATGACTGAGCTATATCCCTGATCTTGGTTGCATGAGTTTCGGTCACTTCATCACCTGAATCATATGGGCAATTTATCATCTCATGTTCTAGAATATCGAACACCTTTGTCCAAGATTTTACAGTATCTATGGCTCTCAGTGAGGTGTCTGACAGAACATCTATGTTTGGATTTGCTCTTTCACCAGATTCTTTAGCCATCTTTCATGGTGCCATGATATTGATGAAAACTGGAATTGGGTTACCTGCTACAGGAAAATGTGTGAGCTTCTTAGTTGGATAAAACTTCTTATTCTGCGAGAATGAAGATGGAATTCAAAATCAAGCGTTCTTATTCACCTTAGGCATATTAATTTGAGAATACATTTATTGATGATAAATCCATTTACCTTAATGAGAAGATATATCTAGTGATATACAATCCACATTAGAATCATTACCATATATTTGTGATTAATGCCATTAATATCGACGGTTCACGATCGAGAATTTTGGATGAAATAGGTTAGAAAATATATGAATCGCGAATTCATGAAAGATTAATTTCGATATAATATTGTTTAACATATTAATTAATCATGTTTAACTTTAAGTGTTTTCGAGTATTTGGACTTCAGGATTTTAAC
>ML781851.1:357506-367551 GCA_009831015.1 Picea engelmannii | reverse complement strand
CAATACATCATGTGATCGATCACACCTTTATAGGAATGTAAGGCATGAACCCCCTCAAAAACAAATAAATCCAAGGTAGAAGAGTGTGTTTTACAATGACAACATTAGTAAGTCATCCATGTGTCTCTGGGTGGAAATTAATTCTATAATAGATGTCCCCTAATGTGTGAGGTAAGAAGAGGAATCGATGGCTAAAACACTTTATAATATCCATAAACATGATGAAGCATAAGGAAGGATTTGAGATATGAATGAACCAATGAGTACATGCAATCAATCATCATCTAAACAAGTATAGATCATCCATAATATAGGAATACCCATGCTCATAAAATAAACAAATAATGGTTGCCAAAACAATACATTGTGGTCCATGAAGTGAAATGCAAGATCATGGACATGAGAAAAATGGTGTATCCATGTCATCAAAGAGATCATACCCACAAGCAAATGTAATGTGGATCTATGTCACAATATATATCAATAAGAAATCGAGTACCAAGGAGAGTGTCCATGTAGTATTAAAATTAATAATACAATAGTGGTATATTCCATTGCAAATTGGGACGGGTAGCATGAATGAGTGATGCATCCCTGGGCCCAAGGTATTTTCCCCAACCTTGATGGTACAATTCTAAAAAATGAAAATCGATGAGTTGATTTCAATCATGGTAGAAACCATCTAATGTATGCCACCCTTGCAACATGGTTAATTGTTTTCAATGAAAGATCATTTGAATCCTTGGGATTATAGGCATGTGCCACAATATCTTATGAGGAGGACCATATGCCTTACCTATTTTTTGGTACATGTCATGACCACATTTTGGGCATATATATTTGTTTATTTATTCACCTTTGTAAATAATATAATCATTCGAACATGTGTGATATGATATGTACTCAACAACCAACTTTTTCATCTATTACTTTTCCTCTTCATAGCTTCCAAAAAAAACATTATCACTTAGAAGTAATTTATCTTTGAATATCTTGAAATTAGTGGGAAATATAAATTTACTCTATCATCAAGCATGCATAGAATCCCTTTTCATTTTTTTATTGTGTGACAAGAATCATTAAAATATAGGGGAATTAATAGTTAGCTACCTCAATAGTGCCAAGAAATATGTATATGTTATGCCATAAATTTATTTCAAGTTGTACAATAACATTGTTGTCCCTAGTTGGGTAGACCTTCACATGTGTCTAAAGAGAGGGGTGGTGTAAGTAGATTTAAGGATTTTGAATAAGGTATCAACAATATGAACATCGTCCCCTAGATCATGTTGTTTTGAAAGGCATTTAACAACATTCCCTCCATGGCAATGATATCCAATCAGAAATGATCATATCATGTTGTTCATCCCCAACATGTGAAGAACCAATGTTATTGTAACTGTTATGAATTGGTGACTCGAGACATAATGGGAGTTGAATAGATGGTTTATTCAACCATGTTTATGATGCTTTCTCTTTAATTTTTTCTCATTTAGAAACCTTCTCTCGATTTGACAATGTAGTGGGGTGAAACAATAAATGGTAGACATGTTGTTCATCGTCTAAATCCTAAATGTTAAAATATTGAATATTAAATCAATGATATTATTCAACATAATGCATTTAGTATGTTTAAGAATTATAGGAAACATTTATTAGAAGCATGAATATTTTTTCCAATACATATGCAACCATCCCTTTTATAAAAAAAAGGTGTTGAATTAAGCAATAAATTTACGTTGATTCCATTGAAAATAAAAAAATACAATTACAAAATGATATGTTTCTTATACCCCGAGGGGACATTTAAATACAGGTCAAATGTAGACTACCTTTGATGAGTGATTGGTGCTTACAAAAAAATAGTTTATTAACAACTTATCACCAATAGACAAACTACATATTGCATGAAGAACAAAAAATCTAGATGCCTTCCCTTTCATAAAGAGATTTTTTTCATTGTAATGTTCCCCAAATGAACAACCTACAAATATTTATGAACATTGAAATATCATCATGAGTGCATGGATGACCATCAATATATAATAGTGTTGGCACAAGGGCAGACCTAAGGTTCAAATCTAAGAGCACACCAAAAATCCCTAACTACTATCCCTTTCGAAAACACATGCGAGGCAGATGTTGTCTCACTCGAAATAGAAATAGGGGGTTACAGGACACATGTGTCTACAACCAGAGGAAATGCAAGTGGAATCAAGGAAAACATGCACAAAGATCATATTATTCTTTCCAAAGATAAACCTACTTCGTACATTTATACATCAGATCTAACATACTAATGCATCATCAGAGTAACAGAGAAAAGAACAAAACACCAATCACACACAACAATAGGATATATGTGGTTCACCCTCTCCCTAGGGCTATGCCCACAAAACTGTGCTTTATAATATATTAGGTGAAAGAATACAGTTCTCTCCGTGCTCCTAGCTAGAAGATATTCTCTCTTTATCCCTTCTCTCTGTCTCCCTATCTACCTTCCCTGTGCACCCAGCTATAGGTTTGATCTTCACACCCAGTTGAAGATCTTACAATACATAATGTTCTCTCAGCACAATACTTCTCTCTCTATAAAAACAATCACTCATCATCACATCTAATCGATGAACCCATCCCAAGTTCTCTTGACCTTTATTTATACATTAAAATAACTCACTGATAGCCTCAGGCCAGGACCTAGGTGTCAAAACCCTAGGTGTCCAAAAACCTAGGTCAACTTGACCCACGTTTTCAGGTCTCCGCCAGCCTATCTTTTCTTCCTTCCTGCAAGGTTCTCCAAAGTATCTACTGGTGAATTTTTCTGCTTGTTGTGTTGTCCATGATCCATATTCCTTGTTTATCTATCATCCTCGATCTCCTCATTCAATGGATTGCTTTCTCTTACTCCACTCCATATTTTCTACTCTTTTTCTCACTTTGACCAAGTATCATTCACTGTGTCTTCCGCGCAGTTCGCATTTTGCCTTTTCTTTTCTGATATTCTCTGTATTCCATAACCAAGGGACAACAGGTCCCCAACACTCACCTGTGACTCATACTGAGGCACTTTGATCTGAACCTTCTACTTTTCGTCGACTGCAGACTGCGCAACACAGTCTGTAATTTCTGCTATGTTCCTCCCCACTGTGTGCAGACTGTCTTTTTTGTGTCTGGTACCTAGTTTCCACTACACCCGGTACCTAGACCCTTCTCCATGTTTTTTTACCGAGAGTTGCAAGGGAGCTGGTTTTCATAGTACAATTTCAACCGGATCCCATTCACCAAACCTTCCTTCCACTCTTGTTGGCTACTAATTTCCTTTATCATCTGAGTTATTGACCCAGGGTTCATGTCTTTCGGGTTTCCAACAAATCCTCTAAAACTATCAGCCCTCCTAGTAAACCAGAAGGAAACACAGTACACAGAATGCACTGCACAATCTCACCCGAGATAGCTTTAAATGGGTGGTTGTAAGACTTAGGTGTTTACAGCCTAGGATTGGGTATGAGATAAGGGTTTATTATTGAGATCCATATCCTGCAAATTGTGATTTCAATCTACTATTACTCACAGGTGAAAATTTATCTTTCACATTTTATTTCCCGAACAACACAATCATATTCCATAACAATGTATTGACTCATTCATTAAGAATAACAAATAATTGTTGAAATAAACCAAACATATACATCCATTCATCATATTACACAAATATTACCATGGTTCACCCCCTCCTGGGCTATGTCCACAAAGATTTGTCTCTTGGCTCTTTTATTATGGTAGTTCTTCATCTCCAGCGCCGCACGCTTACAATTCTCCTCATACTGATAATATCTGTATGAGGCGAACTAGATCGCACTAGGCTCCATGACCTGTGATCTAATCCTCATATATTCCTTCTCTCCTCTATTCTTATCTCAACATCTTACAAAAATGGTTCATAATAGTATTACATAACGCATCAACTCATACATACTATGATGGAATAATACAAAGATGAACTAATACAAAAAGTGAAACTTCGTATGATACCTATGTATCTATATTTATACCTATAGGGATATTCATCCATTTACAATGTATTTACCAAAACCCTAATTCTACTGACGTTAGGTCTTCCTCCCATGCGCACGTGTTGTTCTTCCTCTAGCTGTCACTTTTCTTGTGCACGCTTTCTTGCATGAACGCATGTTGTGTTACCTTCCAGCTATTACTTCAATTTTTTCTCACTTTCTTTCCCATGAACATCCTTATTTCCACTTCAGCTTGGTTCCAACAGGACCCCAACACTAACATGCGACTCGTCCCAAGTCACCTAATCCTTCTGATCTTCTTCGATCTCCTTGGTGATCGTCTGGAACTTTTCCTTGAGATCTGTTGCTTTTGTCAGTGCCTGCGCGGTCTTATCCTTGATGGTGTCTACTACCTGAACTACCACTTCATCACTCAGCAATCCTACACATTCAACTTAGGTCTTTGTTATCTATGTTTTATCTCCTTATACCTATGCGAGTACTTCTTCTACCCATTCCTGTAATGCCTCTATTTGATCTTGACGCTCTTGTTTCTATGTTTGCATAGTGATAAGTTCTGCCTTCATATTCTTCATCTCCTGCATCCCTTTGACTCGTTCTGGGATTGGTATGGTATTCTGTCTCTTTTTGAGTTCATGGATTGATGCATTGATCCTTTCCTCTTCCTTGTCCCAGCGTTGGAGTAGTCGATCCTCCTCCAACCTTGTCCAAAGTTGTGCTTCTTTATCGAAAAATTCATCTACTATACTAACCTATTTCTCTATCTCCTTCAGTTGCACTATTGCTTCCTGCTTCCTTTTCTCCTTCATTGTTGGTGGAGTGGTTGGTGTGAGTTGTTCTCAGAGATTCTCGATATCCTTCTGAAACTGATCAATTTCCTGTCCAATCTGGTCGATCTTTTCTACTACTGGGAGTTCATTTCCTTGCGCAGTACTTGGGAGTTTCTAAAAAATTCCTCCCACTCTTCATTCTAGTTCATTCCTGTGTTCTTTTTCCTCCTCAGTTTCGAACTTGGCATGCTCACAAAATTTTTCTAGTGCCTCCCACTTCTTTGTTTCTTGTTGTAGCTCGACTAAGTTTTTATGTGCACGAAACTATACCTTGTGGTTGATGCTAACCTGCAATTTGTGTAGTGCTCTTGATGACATCTGGGTCAAGACCAATTGGATGTGGTCTAAATCATTCAAGGGTGTCTTCCCCACAATTTCATCCATGCACAACATGCTATGTTTGATGTAGACCGTTGCATTTGCATGTGGAATTGAGTGGATTGGGTATCATTCTTCTAACTCCACTCTTTCTTTGGTCTATATTGTCAATGGCTCTATGCCTTTGATTTTGCTTTATGTTTGTGCTTCCCCAAATTTCTTGAGGAACTTTCCCATTTCTACATGTTCCTTTTGCAGTTTATCCCTGTGATGTGCTGCATGATCAAAATCTTCTGCTAGGAAATCCTGGACCATTCTGGCGATCATTTCCCCATCGTACTTCATGATCATATAGTCTAGCAATGCTCGTTGCACCCCGTATTTATTGCGTGCTCCTCTTGCCTGCACGACTGGTCTCTTATTTCCCCATGGTTCCTATGTGATGGGATTTGGGAAGGTCTCCTGTGCTCCCTCGGCCTATTTCGATTGTCATTTTGTCGGTTGTGTAGTCTCTTTCTTCCCCTTCTGGGTCCCTGTCTGCTTTGACCCTTCGTCTTCTTGATTTGACTTTCTTTGGCCCGTCCTTGGTTTCTTGGACACTGGGATTTCCTAAGGTTGTCTTTCCACCTGCGCTGCCTCTCCTTCTATTGTTCTTTCTGGTACTTCTCGAGTAATGGCTGGGATTCTTCATTCATCAGGCCATTCACTGATGACCATGTTGATATCACCATATATTATGCAATAGTGCATCTATAGCCACTGTTTATCTGGATCCTGCTTTGGTTGTATCCACATTGTTTGGCGTGTGGCCCAGAAGTTGGCGATGTCCTCATATCGCGTGATAGCCTCTAGTGTTATTATCCATGATCGGATGATAGTTTCTTGTATGTACCACAAGTATGCTTCTAATATGATTTCATTGTCCCTCTTATGCCTGGCATGTGGTTTTGGATCTCAGTACTAGGTATCTCACTCCCGCTGGATGTGGTCTGGTACAAAAAATTGCATACCCTGGTTCTCGCCATCCCATGAAGGCTATTAAGGTAATCAACCATGAGTAATGGAACTCTATGCCTAGGTCATACGCATCCTTGTAGTCCTCTTGAAATAAGTTCAATAAATATGGCACGCATCTCATAGAGGTGCCTTTTGCGCACTGAGCTACAACTGCAATGACTCCTGCTGGTACTTCATCTTTGCGGCATTTTTTGAGAAATTTGCAAGATAATATATTTTTGCCCAATTGTGTAGATGGATTATTGATTCGTTTGATCATAATTCCCCTCATTCCCCTGACGGTGCCATATGTATTATTCATTTCTTCTTCCAACTCTTTCTCCTTGGATTTGTCATCCAGAATCAATGCAGGATCCATACCCCAGATTGGTAATCCTGTTATTTGTGCGATAAGCTCAATGGTTATGGGGATGGGTTTGTCCAACAATATATCCCCTCCATGTGTGACTACTAATAGCTTCTTGACGCATGTTGTCACATACTGGCCTTTACCAAAATGTGGTAGCTTCAGTAAACCTAAGATTCTTTTTCTGTCTAGCCCAGTTGCCCACTGGTGTGGTTGGTTGATCGTTTCTCCAAGTCGGGTTATGTCAATGGTCTACATAAAGACCTATTGCACAAGTTATAAGAACTTGGTTTCTTCTGATATGTCATGGTCTAAATATTTGAGCTTCTTGACATGGCCTAGTAGTTTTGGTTCTACGTGTACTCCAGCTAGTATGCATGGTAGAACAATTTCTATTGTAGGTTTCTTGTGGGGTGAGCTCGGTATCTGAACTTTGTCTTCTTGCTGCACTAGCTGGTTCAAAGTTCCAGCAACTTCCATTTGTTCCCCCATCATTCATTCTAGCCAAGTCGAGGCATTTCCAACGGTCTCCTCTATTGTTTTGCCTAAGATGGTCATTTACGACTCGTCTAGTTGCATTGTTGCTTCTAGATTTTGTGTCATTTCGTTAACTTCTAGGGTTGCTTCGGTGCTTTCTAGTTGCACTTCCTGTTGGGTTTTTTCTTCCTCATTCTAATGTGTGTGTGTCACTGCTGGCATATCCACTTTCATGGCCTCTTATTGTGGCTACTAAATATCTTCCATTATCGGTGTATGGTTCACCGATAGCGTCTCTGGAGATGGGATTTCATCGATGTCGATGATCTCCAACTGTTGTTGTTCATTTTCTTCCAGTGATCCTTGTGACCTAGTTTGAACCCTGTTTGTTCTGACTGTCTAGCCTTCTTCTTTTGGCTTCAGTGGTGCCATAGTGGTGACAATCAAATGTTTGTGGATTTTGAATAACTTCTGTGAGCTATGTGGTCTTTCTATATTCGGTCCAGCTGCTATTACTCTCTCTTTGTGCTCCTTTCGCAAATAGACTAGTTGCTCCCATGCTCGCGTGTTTTATGGGCTTGCGATGAAGCCTGTCGAGGACACTTCCTCCATTATGCCTTTAATGCACCATAATTGTGGGTTCAATGTATCTATGGCAGTGTTTTACTTTCCATTATGCTTGTGTTTCCGTCTCCCATTGGCATGTTTAATGTGATGTCCCATCGATCCTTGTCGTGCTTTATTTTTGCCTAGTGTTATCCCGTCATACTGCTTTTGCCAAATTTTATTTTCCCACTTGTTTCCCTTTGTATATGAGCGGTGTCCTTACCTTTACTAAATTCATGTTTTAAATTCCATATGGCCTTTCTATCTCTAGTGTGCTGCATGATTTTTAGTCTTGTTTCCCTTTTGTTCTATTTTTTATTTAATTTTTTTTTTTTGTTTTTTGCTGCGCCGTGGGTGGTTGACTGTCCTTATACAACTTCAGTTGGTTCCCATTGATCATTCCTCTGAGTTATGCACCTGATAAATATCATAACTGTATAGTTCCTCCTTCTGTGACATATTTTACCTCGTATGCTCGTAGACAATGCATTCTAAGCTTCCCCAGGTGTTGAAACGATTTGTTGTCATAGAGAAATACTATATCTCCTTCCTTGAACGTTTTCTTCTTGATGTGTTGATCATGCCAAGCTTTGTCTCTTGATTTCTACACTTGTTGATGGAATCTTGCCAAGATTTGGTGTTCCTCCATTGACAATAATTGATTTAGTCTTTCCTGTACTGCGCCTCATTATGTCATTTGTGTGCTAGCTTCTATGCGTAAGCTAGGTACTAAAAATTCTAATGGCACTATTGCTTCTTGGCCATAGACTATTTTGAATGGTGTGTGCCCTGTCAACTTTTTGCATGTAGTCCTATATGCCCATAATATTTTTGGTACTTTGAGGTCCCAATCGTCTCTGTTGACATTACAGATCTTTGTCAGTGTGTTCTCTAGAATTTTGTTGAAGGCTTCTACTGTGCCATTCACCTGTGGATGATATGGTGTTCTCTTTTGGTGATTAACTACAAACTCTTTAGTCATCATGCGGATGGTGTTGTTTATGAAGTGTGTGCCTTGGTCTCTCATAAAAACTCTTGGGCACCCAAACCTAGTGATTACTTGTTCAAACAAGAAGTGTGTAGTTGTCTCTATGTTGAAATCTATTACTGGTGCGGCTTCCACCCATCTTGTTAGGTATTTCATCGCAGTGATAATGTATCTTGCCCCTATTCTTTTGGTTGGTGGGTTAATTGGTCCCACAAAGTCTATTTCCCATTTTTCAAATGCCTATAATGTTACTTTTGGTCGCAGTGTCATCTCATCCCTTCTGTTTGGTTTTCCTACCCTTTGACAAACATCGCATCTCTGACAGTACTCTTTCGAGTCCTTGTGAATCGTTGGCCACCATAGTCCTGCACGTAGTACCTTCTGCACATTATCTTTTCCTACATAATTCCATCCTGTGATTCCCTTGTGGGATTTTGCTAAAATTATTGGTCATTTGTGCTCTAACATGTACCTTCGCAAGATGCTATCTATGCCCATTTTGTATAGATGTCCTGCAATCAGTTGATAGTCGGTCATGTGGACTACCAGATTCTTCTTCTGCATGGTTTTATATTCTTACGGCGCAGTACCTGTAGTCAAGTACTGAATGATATCTGTGAAGTATTCATCAGCAATCTGTACTGAGAATAACTGTGCATCGAGAAAGTTGTGTTCTAAATTCATAGGTTCTTTTCCATTTGTGACCATGGACAGGTGATTAGGTCCTATATACAGTTTTCCCAGTTTAACTATTACTTAAAAATCAAAATCTTGAAATAGCAGTAGCCATTGACACATTCTCCCCCCCAACATTGGCTTGTTGACTAGGTATTTCAGGGCTGAGTGGTCTGTGAACATCTTAAAGTGTTTTCCCAGTAAGTAATGCATGAACTTCTACAGTGCATAGACCACGACTAGGCCTTATGTTTCTTTCGCGTTATAATTATGTTCTAAGTCTGGTAACTTTCTACTTGCAAATGATATCGGGTGATCCAAGTCTCTCACTCCTTGTTGCGCTAAGGTAGCTCCAAGTGCTATCGTTGATGAATCTACATGCACATGGAATGTCTTTTCCCAGTCTGGAAATATTAATATCAGCGCAGTGACAATTTTTTCCTTTAAGGTATCCAGGTCTTATTGACACTCATCATTCCACTGAAATTTTGTATCCTTAATATATTTTCCATTGGTGTTGTGATCTATGCATATGATAAATTTCCAGTAGTATTCGATATGGCCTAACGTTGCTCTTAGCTGACGAACTGTTTTTGGTGTTTTCAAGTTAACAATGATTGAGATCTTTGTCGGATTGACCAATAAACCTTGTTTTCATACTACGTGGCCCAAGAGTATCCCAAACGATGTTCCAAATATGCATTTCTTGATATTCAGTGATATATGGAAATGTCTGCATCATTCTGAAATTAGT
>ML781851.1:301955-350985 GCA_009831015.1 Picea engelmannii | reverse complement strand
GCGCATTAGTTCGGTACAACTGGCTGATTTCCTCTAAGTCCAGACAAGTGGGTTCTATGAACCTCTCCCCTTCTGATGGATCTAACAATGCTATGAACTTGTATTCCCCATATTCAAATGTCATTTTCCTAATTTTGAAATTGATTATGGCCTGGTTGTCAAATGCCCAATCCAGACCAAGAAATGTCAGGTAAGGTGTTGTGTCGTCTACTATTTCAATGACTTCAAAGTCTTCTTTAGTACGCACTCCATCAAGATCTACTATCACCCCTTTCAATCTACCTATTGGTAGGACTCTATGTTGGTTTGCTAGTTTCAATTGGACATTTGAGTATCCCAGTGTTGGCTCCCCCATATATTTCCATGTCTTATTTGGTAATAAATTCACTTCAGATCCTAGATCTAGTATGATGTCTCCCATGTTGAAATCCCTAATGTTAGCATTCAGTCGAAATTCCTTGCTTGTTCTTCTTTTTGTGTGTAGGTGATTAACTATTTTAGGTTCTATATTTCCTTCTGTATCGTTGCTAGACTTTTCTAAGATGTTTTTAAATATCTTCATATATGAGGGATCACTTAATACTTTTACAAATGATTTCAAAAAACATTTAATTGTACTTACATGTACCTTTGGCTGCATTCCGTTGGTATGGTCCAGCGATGGAAGCATCTCATATTCTGGGGCTTCCTTTCTTTGTTGTGAAGTCGACGCTATCTCCTCCTTCTAAAATTCTTGTCGGGCTTCTTTAAAGATATCCTTTTCCTTTTGCGTTTCAAGCTGATTCTTGGGGTCAATGTTCTTCTTTACCCATTGGTTCTGCATTGGTTCCTATTGAACTACGTCAGTGCCTGTTTTCATTCCTCCATGAGTGACTATGTTGATGTTTTGTCCGTCATCCCTTTCTTCGGCTAAAATCCACTAAACATTCTAATTGTTCTGGTTCCTCTTTTCCTGAATCTTTACTAGTAGTGTCAAACACTCCTCTGTATCGTGGTTTGATGCATGACAATACATACAATTTTTTGGTCGAAGTAGACATTCTCGTGCATAATGTCCCGGTTGCTGACAATTGTGGCATGTGACTGGTCCTCTACCTCATCTGAAACCTCCTCTGGATTGTCCTCCTCCTCGGTAGCCTGCTTGATCACCTCTTGGCGCATTATACTATGGTGCCTAATTGTACTACACAGCGTTGTACTGTGGTTCTATCAAATTGTACTGCGGTTGTGCATTATTGTATGGTTTCTATGCGGTGTTATACTTCTTCTGCACAGTGTTGTATGGGGTTGGGGCCTGATTGAACTGTGGCGCTTCTTTCCCATTCATCATTTCTCCCTATACCCTATATGCATCTGATGTTGTTTCCTGCATCAACTCCATATTTCTACAATCTTAATCATCATGGTCCATTGATTTGAAGAAGGTGCAGTATGAACTCTTTGGAACTATCTGGTATTTTTGCATCATCGTGCAATGGTAAGGGTCATGACCCGGTTTCTTGCATATTTCACACCAGACCCTCCCTGTGGTAATGGGTTTGGCATACCTGATGCCATATACTGTGAAAATGTTGGAAATTTGTTCTTGTGGTGTCCTTATGTCCTACATGTGGCACACCAAACAACTTCTCGTTTGTCCTTGTTCTTATTCTGGTTCAACCAAAATGTTAGATTCTTCAAATCCTCCTTCAATTCCTCAGTAGTTGGGTTCGTCTGCTGGTACTGGTTCTCTTCCAGTTGCAAGGCTACTTGCAAAGCCTCTTCTTGTGTTTGAAACTTCTATTGTTGTAAAGGATATTTTAAGTGCATTAGTAGTGAGTTGACAAACAAGTGTTGATGTTGCATCTCTGTCATAAGGTATTTTAGTTTTCCCTTTAGTTGCTTGAATCTCTGGTCCATATCCCATATAGACTCTTCTGATTTCTGCCTTATCTCGATCATCTCGTTCATTTACTGATCCTTTGAGATCAACTTCTGGAACTCATTAATCAGTAGCTTCTTAATGTTTTCCAGTGTCCTTGTCTTTCCCGAGGCACTGTTAGTTTTTAGGATCATGTACTAGTCTAGTGTGCGACCTCTCAGCGTAATCGCTAGTTCCGCTAGTTTGGTATCTTTGTCGGTGATCTCTTTTGCTTCCCAGATCTTTTCACAAATAAAAAAATTCTTCTCGGGGTATTTTGTTTCTTCTCCCCGAAATTCTGGTAATCAGATAGTGGGATCGTGTCCTACCATTCTGGATATTGAACTACTACCTCCTCCGCACAGTGTAGATACTTGACTAGTGCTGTCGGAACTGGCTCCTCCAGTTTTTGCTCCTTGTGTAGATTTTCTTCTTGTTGTCGGACTTCCTCTAAACTTCGGTTTTCTAAACGGTGGTGTTCTCTTTGGTGTATTAGTCACACATGGGTTTATGGGTTCCACACTGACATTAATATGGATAGGATGGCTACCTTCTTCTCCCGTTCTTGGACCTCTTGTCTTCCTCTCATATTTTTCATGCAGGATTTCCTCAATATTCTCCACAGCCCAGAGATCCTCTACCTCTTCCTCATCGCTCGCCAAGCCTTCCCTCCTGGCTATGTCTCTCTTCTTGGTATTCACCTTATATTGGTAGGAAAATCCACTATGCATCGTTCCTGATGACTCCAAGATCCATTTGAGCTAGTCTTCATCCATCATGATCATGTCCAAGGGTTCCTCCTCCTTATTTCCTTTATTCTTACCTCCTTCCATTTATCCTCTCTCTGTCATTGTTTCCCCCCTTCCCCCATGCATGTAGGGAATTTTAGTTGTTTGATTCCATTGTCATTACACATTTGTTATATAGCATTATCTTAATAGAAGTATACAAGGATTGAATGTCCCTTCCTCGAGGTCCACGTAGAAATTCTTTCTCTATTGCACTGTATGACTTCACTATGTCAACTGCAAATTCTGTGATGAAACCTACCACAATATTGTCAAGCCAAAAGTCTATTGTGCAGGTGAATTTGTTGTTCACCTGTTGTAACTGCTCAATCTGTACCAAAGTCCAATCTAGTTGTCGAATCCGGTTCGTCGCATGGTTATCCTTCAACCTTAGTATCCACTCATGTAGTAGATGTGGAAAATCATAGAAAAAGACTTCGTGTAAATCAGTATATACGTATTTATCCAGATATTTGCGAGGTGTGATCCTAGTGTTTCTATTGTCTTTTTGTGCAAACTCTAGCTCTTTGGTTCCCAACCAGCCTTTGATTTCCTCTTTCGTGGGGTTCCAAGGTATCAAAATTCCCTTCTAGTGGCTCATTTCTCTCTTCTTTCCTTCGTTCTTTTCTCGCCATGGGTGATTTTAAGGATGAAAATTTATTTTAAAATGTAGAAAACATGGTGTAACATTCCCCCGACCACCCACAGGCCGGGGAAATGCCACTCTAGAGAAATATCTCATGCTCTGATACTAGTTGGTAGCATCCCTAGCCTTAAATAGACCAGCCATGCTACTCTAGGGAACACTTTTGTTCTCTTACTGCGGAACATACAGTAACATACACAGTATTCAACTGAGCTATGCCACATAATTTTTCTCTTCAAACTACATGGAACTTAAACATATACATACAACACTCTTGCATAATCTTTACTTATAAATGTAACAAACAATTACATTCAGTAATATATGATTTCCTACTGAAATAATAGTAAACACATATATGCATCATATACAGGGAAATTACCCATAAACATTGAGACAATTATAATCTCGTATATGATAAACTGTAACATAAGCATGTAAATAACAATGCAACATATGATTTTATCATATGATTGGTACTTATCTTGGAAATATTTTCACCAACTGCATATAGACTGTCCACGAACCTCCTAGCCTTAAACTACATTGTTCATCACTCTCAACAGTGAGTCACCCCCGAGATGGGACTGAACTCCACCCGGGTAAAGGGATTCCTAACCAGGCTAAGGCTCATGGACAATAGGAAAGACTCCATCTCAGGTGCTCACTCAACTAATAACCTACAGCCTCTCATTCCCCACATGCCTATCCCACCCAAGGAAGTGTGCCCCTTCTTTTCTCAACAGTCCCTTGGTTTCCCCACTTCCCTTCCAGGGCTTCAAAAATAGGTTGGACAGGAAGTCTCAGAGCACTGTAGTTGTAGTTTATCACCTTTGGGAATCAATCCCCAAAAGTTCTCTCACTCAAAGAATTGGTCATGGGCTTGACAACCCGCTTCTTCAATCCCGCTCCAAGATAACTAGGTACACCAACAGGAAAAAAGGTTATGGAAACAAGCTTAGATATGGTGAAATGGATGTCTCAAGGATAACGGACTGCGTGAATGAAAATGATCATGGAATCATTGAATGGATAACTAAGTGATGGAAGGAATCACCGTGAAAATTGATCATGAAAGTGATGGTGAGAATGATGGTCAAACTGTTGGAAGAATCTCCATGAAAAGTGACCAAATGAGCTAAATCCCCATGATATGAATGCATGTCCCCAACTTGAAACTTGTCATGTTGGAAGCTACTTTGGTCCACTTGTCCCCAACTTTAGAACTTAGGATAAAATAATTATCCATACTTTAGGAAATATTGATATAATATTACTTTTTGGCTTAAACTCTCTAGCTTATCCATTTCCCTTAACTTTTGGCCCTCCCTTTCCCTAATTGGTGAAGTTCAGTTCCCCATCTCTTTTATTGTGGTCGATCTATGTGCAACGATGTATTTTATATTAATCATGAGACATGTACAAAATAGGTGCACTGGCCTTTAACATCTAGGTGCTCTAGCCTAATACCAAAACATAAGCATCCCAACTTATAATAACCAGCTCACCAGCCTATAACACATATCATATACATAAGTCTCCCTGACCTCTGCACTGCACGCACTTTAGTTACTGCGTGCGATATCTGGGAATGTGTACACTACATATTTTTACGGTGCAGTGCATGCGCGCATTATGCCATGAAAGGTGCATTACAAAAATGATGTCAAAATAGCTCACTAGCTTAAGTATACTTACTTTACATTTACCATTGGGTTTGGCCGAGGGATATTAAAATCCCCTCCCCTTATTTATGCATTGTCCTCAGTACATCATATACCCATATACAACAAAATTTTCAAAATTACTCAAAAAGATGCGGGTATTCTATCCGCATTGCATCCTCATGCTCCCAAGTAGCGTCTGTAGGACCGTACTAGGTCCATTGGACCTTTACAAGCCCTATGGATTGGTTCTAGTGCTTCTTGACTTTCCAGTCCAAAATGCGCACTAGATGCACTTGAAAAGCACCTTCTTGATCCACCTGAATCACATTCTAATCAATAACATGATTAGTATCAGGTATATATTTCTTTAGCAATGATACATGGAAGACATTATGAACAGACATAGATGCAGGCAATGCAATCATATAAGCAACTGGACCAATACTCTCTAGTATTTCAAATGGCCCACAAAATTTGGCTGCCAACTTGGCACAACTTCCTAGATTCAGGGAACTCCTGTTAGCTTTCACCTTCAAGAAAACATGATCACCGACTTTGAACTCTCTATGGGTTTTGTTCTTATCGGCATAACTTTTCTGCCTATCTTGGGCAATTTTTAAATTATGCTTAATTTTTGTCATTTGGTCTTCCATCTCCTTGAGAAACTCTAGCCCAATTACTGTCCTATCAGCTGGGTTATCCCAGCTCACTGGAGTATTGCACTTTCTGTCGTAAAGTGCTTCAAATGGGCTCATCTTCAATGATGTCTGATACCCATTGTTGTAAGCGAATTGTACCAGGTGTAGGTAGTCTTCCCATTTCGATGGTTTGTCCATCACATACATTCTTAGTATGTCTTCTATCACCATATTCACCCTCTCTGTCTGTCCATCAGACTCAGGATGATAAGCTGTACTAAAGTTCAGATTCGTTTTGAATCCTTTGAACAATCCTTTCCAGAAATTCGATGTGAATTTCGGGTCTTTGTCAGACACCATTATTTTAGGAATTTCGTGCAACCGTGCCACTTCCTTCATGAAAATACAAGCAACATATATTTCCTTGTAAGTAGTTTTTAGTGGAATAAAATGGGCATCTTTCGTAAGATTTTCCATGAACATCATGATTGAATCATGCAGCTTGCCTATTATGGGAAATCCCATAATAAAATCCTTTGTCACCACTTCCCACTTCCATTCAGGAATGGGTAAAAGTTGCAGCAATCTTGTTGGGTGCCTATGCTTAGCTTTAACTTTCTATAATTCCATACATATAGCGATGTATTCAACGATCTCTTTCTTCATACCTGGCCAAAAGTAATGGCTTTTGATTGCTGCCATGGTTTTTTGATATCCAGGGTGCCCAAATAAGGAACATTATGCATTTCATGAAAAATCGTATGTTTCAAGTCCTAGACATTTGGAATAAAAATTATGTTCTTGTACAACAGTATTCCATCTATTCTCGAATTATAATTATCCACCTTTTGTGGCATCTTACCCTGTTGTAACATTGTTACCAATTCTCTATATTGCAGATATGCATTTGCAGCCTCCAAAATTTTTCTTTTAATATCAGTCTGATACATGCTAATGGTTGTAGCATGCAGTTCATGCACCCTCATGCTAATATCAATCTGATACATGATATGTTCTTAGCTCAAACCTCTTTCCCATGAGGTAGTGTCTCCATTTCCTCAAGGCATGCACTATGGCTACCAATTCCAAATCATGAGTGGCATAGTTTCTTTCATGCTCCTTCAACTTCCTTGATTCATAACATATGACATACCCATTTTGACTGAGGGCTCCACCAATTCATTCATTACATGCATCTGTGCATACAATGAAGTCTTCATTTGGGTCTGCAATCCTTAATATTGGAGCACTTGTCAATAAGTGTTTCAAGTGTTGGAAACTCTTCTTGCAATCCAGTGTCCACTAAAACTTCACCCCATTTCTTTGCAATAAAGTAATTGGGTGTGAAATCTTTGAGAATCCTTTAATAAATCTTCTATAGTAGCCTACAAGACCCATGAATGATCTCACCTCTGTGACATTCTTCGGTGCTAACCATTCTCTAATGGCCTCTGTCTTCTCAGGACCCACTACTATCCCATCCTGTGAAATGATATGCCCCAAATAATGAATTTGTTTCTGATAAAATGAGCACTTGCTCAATTTGGAATACAAATGATGCTCCCTTAATACTTGCAACACCATCCTCAAATTATGTTCATGTTCTTCCTCTGACTTAGAATATATAATAATTTCATCCAAAAAGACAATGACAAACTTGTCCAAATATTCTCGGAAAACACCATTCATTAAGCACATGAAAAAAGCTGGTGCATTTGACAACCCAAATGGCACCACTGTGAACTCATAATGACCATACCTTGTCCTGAAGGCGGTCTTGCTGATATCTTCTTCTTTAATTCTTACTTGATGGTATCCTGATATGAGATCTATATTTGAAAATGTCTTTGCATCCTTCAATTAATCAAAGAGGTCATCAATCTTTGGCAGAGGATACTTGTTCTTAACAGTCACTTTATTCAACTGTCTGAAGTCAATGCACAATCTTAATGTTCCATCTTTATTTTTCACAAACAAGACCAGGGCACCCCAAGGTGACACACTTGGGTGTATATACCCCTTCTTCAGAAGTTCTTCAAGCTGCATTTGTAACTCCTTCAACTCTGGTGTACTCATTCGATAAGGAGTCTTTGACACTGGTGCTTCTCCAGGCATTAGATTTATAGAGAAATCAATGTCTCTTTTTGGGGGTAGTCCTGGTAATTCCTTGAATACATCCCCAAATTCTTTCAAGACTGCATAATATTCCAAATTTGGCTCCTTATCCTTAGGTATCTCTGCCAAATGAGTTGCAATTAATTGACACCCTTTTCTGTAACATTTTTTCAGCTACAATGATGAAATTTTTCTAATGGTTACTGCCCTGGGAATTCCCTGTACTTTCCTTAGTTTCCCTTCCTCATCCAAGCAAGTAAATGATTTTTTATGGCATTCTAGGAGAGTATGACGTTGGTCCAACCAATCCATCCCAATTAGACAGTCATAGGAACCTAAAGGAAAAATGTTCAAATCTGCCTTGGTGCTCAGTCCATTCATGTCCATGATTCATGACTTAACCATCTCATTAACTTTTCTCCTGGCTCATGTAGCCAGTTGCACCAACTAGGATTTCGTGTGCTTGCTTCTTGGCAAATGCAAACTTTCCACCATTTTTGGGTCTATATAACTATGACTAGCTCCTTAATCAATTAAAATAAAAATGGTTTGGTTGTTGATCATACCTTCCACTTCAATCATGTGGGACTGATACTCTGCTTGCTTGTTATCTAGGGATGCATAGATCCTTGGCACATATTTTCCCATGTCCTCCACTATTTCAGTTGGCTTTACATTGTGAACATCCCTACCTTTTTCACCTCTATGAGCACAATCCATGAACCTATGATCTCCTTTACAACCCCAACATTGAATAGGTGGTTGTCTTGGCCCTTGAATCCCTATGTCAAACGTTTTGGGTTCTTTAGGCATTTCTTGTCCTTGTGGATTATTTCTGAAGAATGGTGGCTTAGCTCCCTTCTTCCTCTGATCCATCTTGAATTTTCTTTTATCTTCCCAAGCCTTTTGGAAAGCTAGCCTTGCTTTTTGCTGATCATATAGGAATTTATCTCACCTTATGGTATCTTCTAATGTCTTGGGATCATCATATTGTATTTTTTCACTGATGAATAGTGGAAATCCACTCAAATACCTTTGAATTTTGACTGTCTCATCATTGATGAAAGAGACATAATTCAACAGTTCTAGAAACCTTCTCTCATATTCATCTATGGTCATACTTCCAAGCTTGAGTTCAAAGAACTCTTTCATTTTCCTGTCATAGTATCTCTTAGTCAAGTATTTCTTCTCAAAATACTTCTTGAATTCCCTCCAAGTAACACTTTTCTCTTTGATGTGTTGCACCTACACAAGTTGATCCCACCACATGGAGGTATTTCCTTTGAGTTGATAGATAGCAATTCTACCTTCTGCATGAGAAGAATAATTATGCAACTGAAAATACTTTCTCGTGCCCAACAACCATGTTTTTGTATCTTCATCCTTCTTGTGCTCACCATCAAATGTAGGAGGTTTGATTTTGTCCATTTCTCCTCACAGCTCATCCACCCCATACATATTATACCTTCTGACAGGGGATAGACTTCAGTTGTTTCTTTCTCTTTTATTGGAATGCCTTGGGGAATGATGGTGATGTCTACTAACACTTCTTGATTTTCTTTTCTCATCCGAAGGCTTGTGACTTCCATATTTGCTTGAGACACTCTCCTTAACCAATTTATTTTCTATTATGTTCAAGCCCTCTATTATGTTCAAGCCCTCCAATAACTTCATGTTGAAGTCATCCTGCTCCTCTTTGGATCTCATAAGCCTTTCATTATCAGCCTTATGTCTTTGGACATCCTTCTGCAAATTTTTAATGGTCTCAACCATATTCATGTTTTCATTCATTTCTTCTCCATGTCCATTGGAGTTTGTTCCTTTAATGCCCAAATGGACATCCATCCCTCTGGTCTCATCTTGTTGATTGTAATTCCCCTGTACCTCTTCCACTCCTATGGACTCTTCATCGATCTAATCTGATCTAGTTATTGTAAATTCTGCAAAACGTGCAACCATCGAAACTTATCAGGCTAACAATTCAACAATTCATGAAAAATATGAAATATTTTGGTTCCATATATACATCAGAGTTATCTCTCCCGATTTCTTGGTGTTATCACCATGACAATTCTAGATAAGATCCAAGTCTTGAGAACATAGATGCACGGTTCCTTCAGAGATACATATGGGTAGGAAGGTGGTTTGTCGAAACCAGTTTCTCCAAGACGTGGTATCACGTGATTCAGCATGTCAAATCCACCACTCATGGAATGGGCGATGACTAGTCAGATCACCCATTTTCCCTTGTTCGGTACTTCGCATCCATGTGACATCAGCTGAATGCCACCATGTAATGAACTCAAAATCTAATCATTTGAAATGGATTAGCTGAGAATGGCAACCCAATGCTCTTGTATGTAGTCTGTCTACACTTCATAATAGGGATTCTATAACTACCAGTCCTCAAGTATGAAGGCATCTGATTATCCATAAACAAAATAATCTCCAAATTGCTTGAATTTCTGTTTTTTGTAAAAGAATTTCGGTATCCACAACTTGAGATACATGGACAAGGACAAATCCAATGAGACTGGTTATTCGAGAAACATGCTAGACTTTCCTGTGAATAAGGAGGAAAGGGTAGTCACGCATATACTAGTGACTAAGTTTCGCATAGAACCTGCCACCGAATCTACATTGGAAGCCAAGTGAAATCCCGTTATGAAGGATTTAGTCATCAACAAGCCATCTACTAAGAAGAAAAGGAGAAAGTGGCAGAATAAGGAGGAATCCATAGCTGAAACGACCGAAGGTGTTGGAGAGAATAAACCAGTCTGGTTAGATTCTTTTAAGGAGGAGATCGCTAAGTTGAAATGAGTCCTCAACTAACATTAGGTATATTTCAGTGAATTTTGGAACAAGGGGGTAGCAGAGGTAAGGAGCACCAGAGATGATATGACTAGTCTTAAACAACCCTTTTTCAACAGGATAACTATTATCATCCCCCTTTTGTAATTTTTTGATTAATACAATTATATAAATACAGAAGCGGATTTTGGGCTATTTATTACAAAATTTTAACTGGTTGTGTTATGAGTCTTGTTTTATTTTATTGTATGCTTTTATTGTAATCTTATATTTCACTTCCATCAGTCTGAATCGGAGGAGTATAACACTCGAAATTATTTTTTAATTAATGCTCTAATGTAGTTGTGTGTTTCTTTTTCCTCTGATATTATGCAAATTAAACTCAGACTCATTGCCTCCCAAATGACTTCACGTGAATTGAAATTCATCATGTACACCCATATTTATCATTCACAGCAACGCCATAAGGTAAAATGCATTTCCACACACCTATATCTACTATGCATTTCTTCTCCGTCATGCTGAAATCTTGCGCGCACTACTTTTGCGTTGTGCGTCAATATCTATTGCACACAGTTTTGGGTATCGCGCATTGATACTCCACATGCATTTCGCCCTATGCATTGCACCATGTCAAGGTTCAACATGTTCCATCACGCACAATAATCTATGTGCACCATTGAATATACTGTCGTGAGATAACTTATACTCATACTATGCACATACCACAAAACTCCTCTATGTTATGCAATCCTTGCGCACCCCATGTGCACATTACTATGTGTGTGCTCACTGCGCAAGGCTAAATTTAGTGCATGCATCCACATACAATATTCCTTCATGTGGTGCCACTATTTACTGCGCCCACCTACGTGCCAACAGATTTCGCATAGCACCAAAATTTACCATGCACACCTGTACACCAACATTTTCCATCAACACTCTGTGACTTGAATTCTGGTCACTTCAAAGTTACTCTTTTGTGAATATTCGCTTCAACTGAAACTCTTTGGCCCATCTAGGCTCAGTGTTGAAACTGAAGCTCTGATACCAATTTGTAATGTTCCCCCAACCACCCACAGGCCAAGGAAATGCCACTCCAGAGAAATATATCATGCTCTGATACTAGTTGGTAGCATCCCCGCCCTTAAACATACCATCCATGCTACTCTAGGGAACACTTTCATTCTCTTACTACAGACCATAAGGTAACATACCCAGTATTCAACTGAGCTATGCCACATAATTCTTCTCTTCAAACAAACAATTACATTAAATTACATTCAGTAATATATGATTTCCTACTGAAATAACAGTAAACAGAGATATGCAACATATACAGGGAAATTACCCATAAACATACAGATAGTTATAATCTCATATATGATAAACCGTAACATAAGCATGTAAATAACAATGGAGCATATAATTTTATCATACGATTGGTACTTATCTTGGAAATATTGTCACCAACTACGTACAAACCATCCATGAACCTCCCAGCCTTAGACTACACTGTTCATCACTCTCAACAGTGAGTCGTCCCCAAGCTAGGACTAAAATCCACCTGAGTAAAGGGGTTCCTAACCAGGCAAAGGCTCATCGACAACAGGAAAGACTCTGTCTCAGGTGCTCACTCAACTAACAACCTACAACCTCTCATTCCCCACATGCCTATCCCACCCAAGGAAGTGTGCCCCTTCTCTACTCAACAGTCCCTCGGCTGCCCCACTTCCCTTCCAGAGCTTCAACAACAGGATGTACCGAAAGTCTCAGAGCACTGTAGCTGTAGTTTAGCACCTTCGGAAGTCAATCCCCAACAATTCTATGGCTCAGAGAATTTCTCACGGGCCTGAGAACCCACTTCTTCAATCCCTCTCCAAGCTAACCATGTACACCAACCGAAAAAAGGTTATGCAAATAGGCTCAGATATGGTGAAATGGATGTCTCAAGGATAACGGACTACGTGAATGAAAATGGTCATGGAATCATTGACTGAATAACTAAGTGATGGAAGGAATCACCATGAAAATTGATCGTGAAAGTGATGGTCAAGCTGCTGATAAGAATCCCCATGAAAAGTGACCAAATGAGCTAAGTCCCCACGATATGAATACATGTCCCCAACTTGACACTTGTCATGTTGGAAGATACTTTGGTCCACTTGTCCCCAACTTTAGAACTTAGGATAAAGTAATTATCCATACTTTAGGAAATATTGATATAATATTCCTTTTTGGCTTAAGCTCTCTAGCTTAGCCCTTTCCCTTAACTTTTGTCCCTCCCTTTCCCTAACTGGTGAAGTTCAGTTCCCCATATCTTTTATCGTGGTCGGTCTACATGCAATGATGTATTTTATATTAATCATGAGACATGTACAAAATAGGCGCACTGGCCTTTAACATCTAGGTGCTCTGGCCTAATACCAAAACATAAGCATCCCAACTTATAATAACTGGTTCACCAGCCTATAACACATATCGTATACACGAGGCTCGCTGACCTCCACATTGTGTGCACTTTAGTTACTATGCGCGGTATGCGGGAATGTGTACACTACATATTTTTACTGCACAGTGCATGCATGCACTATGCCATGAACAGTGCATTACAAAAATGATGTCAAAACAACTCACCAGCTTAAGTATACTTACTTTATATTTACCATTGGGTTCGGCCGAGGGATATTACACATGGAGAATCTTACTAATCCTTCATATGCCAACTATAAACGTTTGGCGACATTTTTGTAAAAATACTCAAATTTCTAAGGATTTTATATAGTTTGTATAAAATTTTGGCGATTTTAAAGTTAAAGTAATTTTATCCTATAGAATTTGAGCGAATAATTTTTAGAATAACGAATATTTTTTTGGGAAAAACCATGGAAAATTAGCCCATGAGCGAAATTTATCCCCTAAAATCATCCTTGTTTCTTGCTCAATCTATCTCATCTACTCAATCCTCTCTCATTCATTTTAACGCGACAATGAAACCATTTGTTGACTACTAATTTCCTTTACCATATGAGTTATTGACCCAGGATTCATGTCTTTCGGGTTTCCAACAAAGCCTCTAAAACTATTGTCCCTCCTAGTAAACTAGAAGCTAACACAGTACACAGAATGCACTGCACAGTCTCACCCGAGATAGATTTAAATGGGTGGTTGTAAGACTCAGGTGCTTACAACCTAGGATTGGTTATAAGATAGGGGTTTATTATTCAGATCAATATACTACGAATTTTGATTGCAATCTACTATTACTCATGGGTGTGCATTTATCTTTCACAGTTTATTTCCTGAACAACACAATCGTATTCCATAACAATGTATTGACTCATTCATTAAGCATAACAACTAGCTATTGAAAGAAACCAAAGATATACATGCATTCATCATATTACACATATATTACCGTGGTTCACCTCTTCATGGGCTATGTCCACAAAGATTTGACTCTTGGCTCTTTTATTAAGGTAGTTTTGCATCTCCAGTGTCACACGCTTATAATTATCCTCAGATTGGTAAGATCTGTATGAGGCAAAATAGATCGCACCAGGCTCCACGACCTGCAATCTAATCCTCATATATTCCTTCTCTCCTCTTTTCTTAGCTCAACAACTTACAAAAATGGTTCATAATAGTATTACATAATGCATCAACTCGTACATACTATGACAAAATAATACAAATCCGAACTAATATAAAAAGAGAACCTTCATATGATACCTACGTATCTATATTTATACCTATCGGGCTCTTCATCCATTCACAATGTATTTACCAAAATCCTAACCCTATCGATGTTAGGTCTTCCTCCCATGCGCACGTGATGTTATTCCTCCAGCTGTCACTTTCCTTGTGCACACTTTCTTGCATGCGCGCGTGTTGTGTTACCTTCTAGTTGTTACTTCAGTTTCTGCACGCTTTCTTTCCCATGATCATCCTTCTTTCCACTCTAGCCTAGTGCCAACAAATATACATTCAAAGTATCCAATGATGCAGCTCCTCCTTCCATGAAACAAACAACCTCATATGGCCCCATCCAATGTGTTCTGAACTTCCCTAGATGCTTCATGAATTTGTTGTCATATACCAATACTAGATCTCTTTTCTTAAAAACTTTATTCTTGATGTGTCTGTCATGGTAGGCCTTTTCTCTTTCCTTCTACACTTGTTGATGAAAACCTACAATAAATCTGTCTTCTTCCGATTCGACCAACTGTGCGAGCCTCTCTTGAATAGCACCAGTGTCAGCCATATCTTTGAATCTTGCAATCCTCAAGATAGGAACTAAGCATTGCATGGGTGAAACTACTTCTAAACCATAGACCAACTTAAAGGGGGTCTGCATTGTCAACTTCTTTCAAGTGGTTCTATAGGCCCATAACACTGTTGGTACTCTCAAATCCTAGTCATCCCTATTCAAACTACAAATGTTTGTCAGTGTTGTCTCCAAGATCTTCTTGAATGCTTCAACTGTCCCATTTTCTTGTGGATGGTAGGGTGTGATATTCTGATGATGAACTTTGAATTCCTTATTCAAGGCTTCAATGGTCTTATTAACAAAATGTGTGCCTTGATCACTCACAAGGATCTTTAGGGATCCAAACCTGGTTATGATATCATCAAATATGAAATGCACACTTGTAGTTGCACTACAATCCTTAACTTCTCTTGCTTATGTCCATTTGGTCAAATATTTTGTTGTGGTGATGATGTATCTGGTTCCTACGTGCTTCCCTGAGGGGTTGATAGGTCCCACGAAGTCAATGGCCCATTTCTCAAAGTCCTGTAAGGTTAGTTGGGATGTTAATGGCATGTCATCTCTTCTGGATGATTTCCCAACTCTTTGGCATACATTGCAAGCTCTGTAGTAGTATTTAGCATCTCTGTGTAAAGTAGGCCACCATAGGCTAGCTCTAAAAACCTTTTGTGTTGTTGATTTTCCTGCATAGTGTCCTCCTTCGATGCCTTCATGATATTTTTCTAAGATTAGTGGTCTTTATGCTTCCATAACACATCTCCTCATGATCTCATCAGGTCCCATATTATATATATGTCCGGCTATAAGTGAAAAATTTGCATCTCGCACTACCAGTTGTTTCTTCTGGGTGATTGTGTATTCACTAGGTTCCATTCTTGTTGACGAGAACTGGACTATTTTGGTGAAGTCATCATCAACCTTTCTAATGGTGAACATTTGTGCATCTGACAATGTATCCTCCAAACTAGTAGGTTTCTCTCTATGTTCCAATTTTGACAAGTGGTCAGGTCCTTTGTTCATTCTTCTTGGTTTTACCACGATCTTGAAATCGTATTCCTGAAATAGCAGAATCCATATGTATATTATTCCCCCCAAAACTGGCTTATTGACTAGGTATTTCAGCGCAGAGTGATCAGTGAACATTTTAAAGTGTCCTTCCAACAAGTAGTGGAAAAAAATTTGCAGCGCATACACCATGGCTTACCCTTCTCTCTCAATGGTGATGTAATTTATCTCAGTTGTTGATATATTCCTACTAGAAAAGGCTAAAAGGTGGTCAATGTCTCCTAATCTTGGTTGTGCTAACACTGCTCTTAATGCAATAGAAGATGCATCAACATGCACATGAAATTCTTTACTCCAGTCTAGGAAAACCAGAATAGGCGCAGTAACCATTTTTTGTATCAGTGTGTCAAAGCTCTACTAGCATTCTTTTGTCCATTGAAACTGATAATATTTCTTCAAAAGCTTCTCCATGGGTGTTGTGATCTGTGCATAGCCTTTAATGAACTTCCTCTAGTATCCAGTATGTCCCAGTGTAGTGTGAAACTGTCTAACTAAAGTAGGAGGGGGTAAATCAACTATAGTGGCAATCTTAGATGGGTCTACCAACAATCCCTGCTTACACACAATATGGCCTAGACGCACTCCAAAGGGTGAAAAGAAGATACACTTCCTCGGGTTTAGGGAAATCTGACATATCCTGCACTTATCCAACATTAGTTTTAAACATTCAATATCATTTTCAAATAAGCTAAAAATAGTCCAGTCATAAAAATATGCTTCCAGAAATTTATGTAAAAAATTCTTGAATGCTTAGAACACAACCCTAGAAAAGATGGCTAGTGCATTCTTCAATCCAAATGACATCACTGTATACTGGTAGGATCCCCATTTTGTTGCAAATGTGGTCTTATGGAGATCTTCCTTGGCAATCCTGATCTGATGGTATCCTAAAAATCCATCTGTGAAGGAGTAGACCTCATGTCCTCCCACATTGTCTAACACTTCATTAGTAAATGGTGTAGGGAATGGATCATGTAGACATGCATCATTCAACTTCCTAATATCTACACAGATTTTGATCTCTCCAATCTTCTTATCCTACACCACCATAGGGATAATCCATTCTGACACTTCGACAGGTTCTATGATCCCTGCTTCCAACACTCTGTCTAATTCAATCTTCACTTTCTCCTTATATTTAGGGTTCAATATGTAGGGTGTCTGTTTGACTAACCTTGCATCTGGCTTCAAAGGGATCTTCAACTCTCCCATGGGCCCTTTAGTTCCCTTCATATCAATGAACTTGGTTGGAAACAAGTCCTGATATTCATGCAACAATTCGGTGATCTTATCAATAGTGGAATCATCCCAGTAATCTCCAACATTAACAAGCTTAGGTGCTTGCTCTATTCCAATATTGACTTTCTTGATTTTAATTGGCTATCTAATAAAAGGTAGTTTGACTCCTGGTCCTTCTATGTCTTGTTGTCCTTATGTTTCAGTGATGTTCACATTCATAGGATCGTCGTCTTCATCGGCATTGATATTGTAACATCTTTTATCACTCTAGGGAACTCTCTTAGGTTGTATCTCAGAGATGCCTGGTAACTTAATTACTTTTGCAATGGTTTTCTCAATAAGGGGGTAATGTTTCAATCAATATGAATATCTAGCTCATTGGATTGTATCCTCAAGATAGTCTAGGTATAATCAAACAACACAAGGCCTTTAAGAGTAATTATCAGATAGGTTGTGTTGGATAAAGAAACTAATCTATCAACAAGAACATACATAAAACAATATATATGATGGGTCAATAAACTAGCATTGAATTCTTATGATCCTTTCTTAATGATCAAAGGTAATATGGCAATCACCATAAAATATTAAACAGAGACAAAGAGTAACATTCAACTCATGAGCATAAGACATAGATGAAAATGAAGTCTAACAATAACAATGAAGGAAACTTCCAAGCTGAATGTATTTAAGAAAATGTGTGTATCACACTATCAGTATGGTTTATAAACCAAAATTGAACCCCTGGTTCCTCAAATGTTTTTGGCTTTATATCCTTTACAAACAGTATCCAGATCCTAGGATACTGGATCGAATTTACCAAAAATAGAACGTCAATAATTGACCCAAGAAAATAGGCAGAGATCCTATAAAATAGGTCATTTCTTGATCTTAGGTAATTTTCATGTCCCTCAAACTCTTCAGAATATGTAGTAAGCCTTCCAAGGCTGATGGATCTTCATAAGATATGAGATAAGTCCAAAATGCCACTTGTTGGCAACAAAACTATTTTTTCCCATAAAATAGCTAACCAATTTGGCCTTTCTGCCTTGTTGCGCATCTCCAAAATCAAAATAGACTCTTGATAAGGATGTCTCTAATTATTATCTACCGATTGGAACTATTCCTGAGGCATTTGGATAAGAAAAACTTGGATCTATGCAAAAACACTACCTTTATACCCTGTAAGTTCTTTTGGTGGTTAGAATAGACAAAATCTGGGCTGGATAGCTATTGAAATCTTGGCTTTTGGTGGATAATGAATAGTTGAAATGTTCGCCAAAGCCATCGAAAGTTCTATCTTAGTGAAAAATAACAAAATTGCACAATACCTCTTGTCTTATCTTTAAAAACCTTATGGTTGATGGACTGAAGCCTCTGCATCTTGATCAATTTCTAATATGGATGTAGGATTGTTGGTTTCCTATTGATCATTCATATGGATGGTTGCATCTTCTAAGGTTTCAAGATTAGAAGGTGTTTGAGGTTGAGGTCTTGAGGAACTAGCTTGTAACCTTAATGACCTGACCTTTTTCTTCAAATGCATAGATACTCTCCACAGACTGTTGTAGTCTTTTACAATCTTCTTCTTTTTCTTTTCTTTTATACTTTCATGTGCCAATATTTCTAAGTTTACACCAGTCTCTGCAAAATTATTTTATAGAATTTCATATCTTATTTTAATTACCCTCTCTACCACTTCCTGTTTCTCTATCTTCTCTTTGAGTTTTTTAATCTTCTTTGATCTATTTTTCTTTGACTTGCTAGATGAGGCCTCTGCAGCTTGCATTTCATGCTCCTCTTTGGGTGTAGGTGATGGAATATCTTCATACCTCGTTGTGAATGGATTTACGTACACTGTATCTTCATGCCCTATGGTATCTGGATCTTCATGCCCCATTTCAACATGGTTCTCTTCATGCCCTATTTCAACCTGGTACTCTTCATCCTCTGAGTCTATATAGGGGAGATTAAGAGTCCTCTTGTTTACTGGGGGTTCTTCTGCGTTCTCTGCCTCGCTGCTAAAATTTAGTTTCTTCTTATTTTTTTAGGCTTAGAATATGGAGAGGGTTGATCAACTGGAATTGGAGAGATGGCTCTCCTCCTCCTCTTTCCACTTCTGGGAGTAGAAGACTTCCTTGAAGAAGGACTCTTCTTATCTTTTGGTTGTACATCAGTCTAAAATTCATTCCAAAATAAGAAGTAATTCCATTCTTTGTTCCTTCTCTGCAGCAACTCACAAACCAAAAGCTTAATCAAACCATGATGAGATAATCAACCTACAACTTTTCTCATCTTTGCCTTGACTTGATGAGCCATCTTAGTTAAGATTCTGTGAAAGTAATAGTGCAGATTGAGTGGGCTTCTACCAGTGAAATGGTTCATGAGCTTAAAATGGTAGATCATCACCCTATTGTATCTACCTTCACAAGTTATATAAACAAGAATGGGTTTTAATAACTGTTTCCATTTCTCTTCAAGAAAAGACATAGGAATGTCTTTCTTCCATACCAAACACTTGTGCTATGGTTTCAAGTAGGACCTAAATTCAACATCCTTTGTGACAATGGTTTTGAACCAATTTTCTCCTGTCCTGGGAAGTTTTGTCACCTCAGCTATGAGGGCTTCATCCACCTTGAATTCATCTTGACCGATGATTTATTTTCTTCCATCGAAATTTAGAGCAAAAGCTTCCACCACTTGCTGATGAGAGCTCTACAATTTTTGACAAAATTTGTAGCAACCTGCGTCCCTGAAAAGTTGACATACCTCCGGATGCGATTCTAGGTAACTAATATCATCAATATCCTTCCTCAAATATGGTCCTCCTTTCTTCATTTGTTGAAATGTTCTTATACACCTGCAATTGGAAAATCGAGCTTGGAGAAAAACTACACATCATAGAATTAGGAGGGTTTGGCTCGGCTGTGACAGAGACGAGAAGTATGGGGTATGCATTAAGGAGTGGCGTTGATTACAAGGGATTTGAAAGAGAGGCTTAAGATTTGAAACAATCATGATGGTAACTAAATGATGGGAAGTACACAGCCACGTGATTTGATGAAACAACAACTTGAAAAGATTCGATATATCACGCAAAGATGAGATCCAATTATCTAAATGGTTTTCCACCTGTCTTTTCAGTGGCCAATTGTAATTATAAAACTTCAATCCCGATGGTTTAGGTGTGTGAAAGGATGTGCTGACTCATTCCAAGCTCCTACGATTTTGGTGGCTAAAATAGCCACGAATTTCTCATTTAAGATGCCGAAAGCTAAGGCTTTCGGTGGCTTAGAAGCACTTAACCAATGAAACCTGTGATTTGACCTTTTTGAAATAAAAACCAAAACCAATGTTTTTCAAACTTTATTACAAACATAAGGCTCTCGAAAATGAACCTTAAAAATTTTAGAAAAGTATTTTTCAATGAGTTCCTATCACCTAAATGAACGAAACTGACTATGTTATTTTAGGAGATAACATCTGGCTCCTTCTGGGGATGAAAACCTCTCTGTGAGGTTTCAATATATTTACTGACTCAGTAGCCTTCCTATCACCTAAGACTCAAAACTGACTTGACTCAGTGTTACATTGGGCATGGAGTTATTTTGACACACAGACTGAAAAACAAATCAAAATATTTACAAAAATAGTTCAAGGCTTAAGAAAGCCTTATGAAAAATAAATTTTGAGAAACCACCCATTAAATGGGCCACCTGAAACTTCTTCACCTGATAGACTTTGGAGAACAAAGGTATTATTCTTTTGTACTGTTGATATGACAAAAGGCCCTGTCCAGAGAGCATCAAACTTGCCATGTTTTCATTTTCCCTGCCTTGTTGCATCCCATTTCATAACCATATCTCCTTCTTTGAAATTGTCCACTTTAACCTTCCTATCAAAAATTTATTTCATTCTCCTCTAATGAGCTTTTGTTTTCTCCAATAACTGTTCTCTATTTTGCTGCAATTCAACCAAATTTAAAATCCTTCTAGTAAGGTCATTTGGTTCAGATTCTATTTCTTGAAGGAAATTGGCAACTGGCAACGAAAGTTGGATAGGAAACACAGCTTATGTTCCATAAACCAACTTAAAAGGTGATGTACCAATTGATTTTTTATCAGTCACTCTATCAGCCCACAAAGAAAACTTCAATTTTGAATCCCATGCCTTTGTATTCTGTTCAAGTAACTTTTTAATTATCCTTACCAAAATTTTGTTTGATGACTCAGCCAAACCATTTCCCTGTGGATAATAAGAAGTGGAGTGTACCAACTGAATTCACATTTCCTCACATAGTTTGACTAAGGTTTTGTCATTGAAAGAAACAACATTATCAGTTACTAACTTCTCGGGACAGCCAAATCTTGAAAATATATGATCCTATAAGAAATTCATGATAATAGTATGATTGGCATTACTGGTAGGGATAGCTTCAATCCATTTAGTAAAGTAATCAGTAGAAACAAGGATACATCTATGTTGATTACTAGATGGTGGATGAATTTCCCCTATGAAATCTAAGCCCCATTGTTGGAAAGGTCCTATGACAACAACTGGTTTAAGGGGAAGAGATTTTAATTGATGTTTACCTGCAAATCTCTCTCATTTGTCACATGTTTTTACAAAAGTATGCACATCATAAAATAAGCAAGGCCAATAGTATCTAGCCTTCAAAATTTTGTTTGCAGTAGTCTTCCAATAGTGATGTCCTCCACATTCACTGTTATGAAACTCTGTCATGATTTTGATTGATTCCTCTTTTTTACACACCTCAATAATATCCCTGATGGATCCTTCCAAAAAAAACATATTATCGGCTATACAGAATTTAATAGCTTTGAGTTTTAAAGTTATTACCTGAGTTTTTGTCAAATCTGCTAGAGTTGATAATTTCTACAAAAAATATATAACATGACTGTACCACTCACAGTCAACTAAGTGAGAAGAAACCTGCAAATTATCACCACCTCTGTCTATTGTAATCTGAATGTTCTCTGCATTTATGCCCACACGATTTATCTCAAGCATCTTACAATTGTCTTCTGCAAGGAGTTTGGCTAGTCCTTGACCCTTCACAAGATTTACTGGCTTGATCTCAATATCAAATTCAATCATTTTAGCGATCCACTTTCTCCTCTTACCATCAATGTTAGGCTGAACAAGGACATATTTCACAGAACTTGAGGGAACATATGCTATTACCTTGGCCTATAGTATATAGATCATGAATGCTTTGAGTGATTTGATTAGTGCATAGACTTGTTTTTCAATCAAGTCATACTTTACTTAAACATCCCTTAAAACCTTGCTTTAAAATGCTATTGGATGCTCATGCCCATGTTCATTCTTCTATAACAACACTGTTGCAATTGTATCATTAGAGGAAAACGAGAAAATATAAAACTCTTCACCAAAATTCAGGCTAATTAAGACATGGGATGTCATAATATCTTTTTTGATAGATTCAAAAGAATGTATGGCTTATTCTGTTCACTTTACTTCAGAATCTTTTCTCACCATGCATGTGATATATTTGGTAAGCTCAGCAAAATTTGAAATAAACCTCCTGATGAAATTTATGGTTCCAAGAAAAGATTGGATATCTTTCTTGGATCTTGGGAGAGACAATTTTTGAATTGCCTCCACTCTTGATAGATCTATCTTCACTCCATCTGCATACATAATATGCCCAAGCAACTTACCTTCTCTGAGTGCAAAATGATACTTCTTGGGGTTTAAAGAAATTCCATACATTCTACATTTTAGGAAAGTTTTTCTTAGATGTTGGAAGTGATCTTCATGGCTATATGAAAAAACTATGATATCATCAAGATAAATCAGAACAGATCTGTCTTTCTCTCCCACGAATTCAATATGCATTGCCCTATGGAATGTCACTCCCACATTCATTAGTCCGAATGGCATTTTTTCGTACATAAATGTACCCCATGGTGTAGTAAATGTTGTTTTTTCCCTATCATCCAGATGAAATTAAATTTGGTTATACCCTGAGAAGCCATCAATGAATGACATGACACTTGCTCTAGAAACATTTTACAGAATATATTCCATCTTGGGCAATGGGTAATTATCCTTTCTAGATTATTTGTTCAAATTTCTAAAGTCTACACAGAGTCTAATCTCACCATTTTTCTTTCTAACAAGAACAAGGTTGGCAATCCAGTCAGAGTATCTAAGAGGGATGATGATCTTGGCCTCCATCATTTTTTTTATTTCTTTCTCCATAATGGGCAACAACATTGGACTGAATGATATGAGTTTCTGTCTAAATGGTTTTGTGTCTTTATTTAAAGGAATTTTATGTTGTCTGATATCTATATTGTATGTCTTCAAATCACTATACTGCCATGCAAATATATCATAAAATTCCTTTAACAACTCACCATATTCATATTTATGTTTATCATTCTAATGAGAAGCTAAGTTGACATACTTTGGACTTTCTTCATTTTCTACATTAAACTGGAACACATCATAATCTTCCTCCCCCTTTTCTAGTTTAATGGCAACATCATTATGATGAAAAAGTCTCTCTAAAGGAACCAAACCTTTGGGGATTCAGTTGGTAGAAAGATGCACAATTTCATGGGCTCCAATTTTGTTTCTAAACTTAGGCCTATGAGCCTCTTCATCATGCTCATTATCTTGATCAATTTGTAAATATGAAAACTCATCCATCACTCCTAAAAATCTACTTAACTCTGCATCGTCTTGAAATACTTTCCAGAATTTAACATTATCAGGTAAAGAAGGCCTATACTTCACCTGAATATCATAATTCAACCTTGGAGGCAAAGGAGGTATGAAAGTACTCGCTGAAACAACCAATGAATCTGCCAACTGATTCATGGCCCTAGGAATGTATGAGATTTTGAATTCAGTGAATGCAGTAATCACATTCAAAACCTCATCTCTATAAGCTTTCAGCCTCACATGCTTGGCTTGGAAAGACTTATTTACCTATTTTATGATTAAATCATCATCTCCATATGCTTGCAGCCTTTTAATTTTCATATTTTTTGCATCATTCAATCCCAAGAGAAAAGCCTTATATTCTGCAATATTGTTTGTGAACTGGAAATAAAGCTTGAATGACAAATGTGTAGTTTCTTTAGATGGTGAAATCAATACAACCCCTGCTCCAACAACCTCTTTAGTACATGCCCCATAAAATAACATAGTCCAAAGATCATCTTCTCCTACTTCTGTGGACTGAACTATAGGCTTTTTAAGTAACAAAGTATCTGATAATGAATCATCAATTTGTAATATGCAAGATCCCATAACTGTGTCAACTGAGTAAATAGGATGTTTGTCTGGATTTTGTTCGTCATTAATGATGTAGGCAAGATGTGATTCTCTTTATAGTCACTTTTTTACTCCTCCAAAAAAAGGAATAGTAGCATATGAAAGGTCCATTTGAAGGGTTCCTCCTAACCTCTTCATCCATGATCTTGATAACAAACATCTGAATTTGGGTGGAATATCTGCTACAACTACATCCATGATCATAGTTTTCATAGGTGCTTGAGTTAAAGTTACTGGCAGATCCTTGATAAACCTGAGACATTTAACTTTTATAGAGTCAAATGAGAAATGATCATGGTAAGTTTTGGTAACTTCTAACCCAAGCTCATCGATCACTGCCTTTGACATCAGATTATGAGAGGCTCTAGAGTCTAGCAGGCAGTTATGTAGTGTTTTGTCATGAATGTTTAGAGAGATATAAAATGGTGGACAACTTTCATCTATATCATCAATCATTTGTCCTAAGACAATAGTGGGCCTGTCATCATATATATTAAGGATATTAGTAGAGGAAGATATGGATCTAGTGTCAAGAGTCTTGAGGATATATTTCTTAAATGATTCATTCTTCATTAAGTCAACCAAAGGGATGGGGATTTTGATTTTTTGTATCTTGGCTTCAAAATTGAAAGAAGAGGAGGTTTTATCAGAAAGTTTTACCTCATTTGAAGGAGCTTTCAAAGTACTCTACTGATCATCAGGGATCTGATTGTTTTGAATTTGTTGCTTAGCAGGGGAAACAGTCTTCTTAGGAGGAGTTGATGTATTCAAAATTGAAGAGGTTGTTTGTTGTTCATTTGGTATCTGATCCTTTTGAATTTGTTTCTTGGCAGGGGCAACAACTTTCTTAGAAGAAGATGGTGCATTCTGTTGGGCAGTGTTGGACTTAGATCTGACATTGTATTTGTTCTTATCATCCATCTGAAAAAGGCCATTATCAGTAGAATTTTCATTTATCTGTACATTCATTAATGCCTCTTCATAATCATGTTGTGTTAGATACCATTTTGCTGCATCATATCCAACGCAGTGAATATTATCTTCTTGTTCTTCTTGAAAATCATCTGCATCTTCCTCCATCACAGTGTTTTGGAGAGGGGCTCTAACCTTTTGATCTTCTGTGGGATTTCTCTCTCTTCTCAAAATCTGTGTTGGTTGGTTATTTCTCCTAAAGGTATTTGGATTCTTATTTGGATTTCTGTTAGGGTATTCATATGATCTTTTCCCTTGGAAGGTTGCTTATTTTCAATTTTTAGCTTGGACATTTTTGAGGTTAACAATTCCAGCATCTTAGCCAATTTGTCTATCTGAGGATTTGGAATTGATGAGGAAGAGGCTTCTTCCTTCTTCCTTCTTCTATCAACACTTCCCTTTAACTTGTGAGAAGCTAAGATATTTGAATCTACTTCAAGGGCAGTGTCTTGCATCAAATAAAGTGAAGAAGACCTTTTCTCTCTTAGTAGAAAACATAATTCAGAGTCAAACAAGTTGGCATAAGTGATTTGGGCATAAGTCTCTATAGGTTTGATATCAACAGGTATTTTACTATACATTATGTTGAACTTCTTGGTGAAATCAGATACAGATTCACCATTTTCTTTCCTTAAATTTCCAAACTCTGTGATATAGTACAAAAAGTCTCTCCTATCTCCCCAATGTTTCAAAAATATGTCATCCAACTCTTCTATTCCATCTATGGAACTAGCAGGGAGTTCCTTGAACCATTTCCTAGCATGGCCATCCAAGATCTGGACAAAAACTATGGTCCAGACATCAGTATCTTCTATGTTTAGGTTCTCAGCATAACTATAGAAGGCTTCTATATGTTCCTCTACAGTTACATCTCCTTCTCCGGTAAATTTTGGCATATACTTCTGGTAGTCACCAGTGGGCATCGCTGCAGGTGCATTTGGCAACACAAGAGGGGCATATCTAGCAGCTAGAATTTGTTGCATTTTAGTCAATGGAGGAGGTGTAGCCATAATGACTAATGGTGAGAGAGGTGATAGGATTTTCTCAGATTATTCAATGCTGGGGGCATTTAATTGAAAAGTGGTTGAACTCTATGATGGGAAATAAGTTTGATATGAAGCTATATATAAATATGCAAGTTTTTCAACCAATTTTTCTTCATCTTTAGTAGACAATTGTTGCAGAATATGTTCTACAGCAAGAAGGTTAGTGTGAAGGTTTATGTGGTCTTCTTCTTGCTGTGAGTGGACGGATTCAAGGGATCAGGAGCTGTGATTTCTTTCTAAATACTTATATGCTTCTTCAACCAAATTAGAACCTATCACTTCTTCTGTAATGACATTTTCCTCTTGATAAGAAATAATTGATTCTTCTACAGTTGTTACAGACGCTTTTTCATTGACAATCTTAGAGGAAGAAGATGCAGTTTTTTCTTCTATGGATTTCTTAGAATGAGAAAGAGGATTACTTTTGGTACCTAATTTTGAAGTCTAACCTTGAAATGATCTTCCTTTTCTGAGAATTAGTTCTGGATTGGGCACTGGTGTGACAGGTGATTCTTGTGGATTCACCCTGGTACTAATCTTCTTTGGAGCCAGGATAAACTTGTGGAGTCGCTAGATAGATGATTACAACCAATGTAATGTATAATCCTTTTATATCATCAAATATCATCTCTGTGTCATCTCTTAGGAAAGTTGAGCTTCAATCTCCTCTCCCCGACAATGACGCCAATTTGTTATCACTCCAGGGAACTCTCTTAGGTTGTATCTCAGAGATGCTTGGTAACTTAATTACTTTTGTAATGGTTTTCTCAATAAGGGGGTAATGTTTGGATCAATATGAATATCTATCTCACTAGATTGTATCCTCAAGACAGTCTAGGTATAATCAAACAGTACAAGGCCTTCAAGAGTAATTATCAGATAGGTCATGAATCAAATGGATAAAGAAACTAATCTATCAACCAAAACATACATAAAACAATATATATGATGGGTCAATAAACTAGCAGTGAATGATTATGATCCTTGCTTAACGATCAAAGGTAATATGATAGTCACCATAAAATATTAAACAGAGACAAAGAGTAACATTCAACTTATAAGCATAGGACAGAGATGAAAAGGAAGTCTGACAATAACAATGAAGGAAACTTGCAAGTTGAATATATTTAAGAAAATGTATGTATCACAATATCAGTATGGTTTAGAAACAAAAATCAAACCCCTGGTTCCTCAAATGTTTTTGGCTTTATAGCCTTTACAAACAGTATCCAGATACTAGGATACTGGATCGAATTTACTAAAAATAGAAATTCAATAACCGACCCAAGAAAATTGGACGAGATAGTATAAAATAGGTCATTTCCTGATCTTAGGTAATATTCATGTCCCTCAAACTCTTCAGCAGATGTAGTAAGCCTTCCAAGGCTGATGGATCTTCATAATATATGAGAGAAGTCGAAAATGCCACCTGTTGGCAACAAAACTATTTTTTCCCAGAAAATAGCTAACCAATTTGGCCTTTCTGCCTTGTTGGGCATCTCCAAAATCAAAACAGACTCTTGATAAGGATGTCTTTAATTATTATCTATCGATTGGAACTATTAATGAGGTATTTGGATAAGAAAAACTTGGATCTATGCAAAAACACTACCTTTCTACCCTATCAGTGCTTTTGGTGGTTAGAATAGACAAAATATGGGTCGGTTAGCTACCGAAAGCTCGGCTTTCGGTGGCTAATGAACAGTTGAAATGTTCTCCTAAGCCATCGAAAGTTTTGTCTTAGTGAAAATTAACAAAATTGCACAATACCTCTTGTCTTAGCTTCAAACAGCTTATGGTTGATGGACTGAAGCCTCTGCATCTTGATCAATTTCTAGAATGGTTGTAGGATTGTTGGATGCCTCTAGATCATTCATATTGATGGATGCATCTTCTATGGTTTCAAGATTAGTAGGTGTTTGAGGCTAAGGTCTTGAGGAATTAGCTTGTAACCTTAATGACCTGACCTTTTTCTTCAAATGCATAGATACTCTCCACAGACTGTTGTAGTCTTTTACAATCTTCTTCTTCTTTTTCTTTTCTTTTATACTTTCATGTGCCAATMTTTCTAAGGTTGCACCAGTCTATGAAAAATTATTTTATAGAATTTCATATCTCRTTTTAATTACCCTCTCTAGCACTTTCTGTTTCTCTATCTTCTCTCTGAGTTTTTTAATCTTCTTTGATCTGTTTTTCTTTGACTTGCTAGATGAGGCCTCTGCAGCTTGCATTTCATGCTCCTCTTTGGGTGTAGGTGATGGAAGATCTTCATACCTCGTTGTGAATGGATTTACATACACTATATCTTCATGCCCTGTGGTAGCTGGATCTTCATGCCCTGTTTCAACCTSGTACTCTTCATCCTCTGAGTCTATATAGGGGAGATTAAGAATCCTCTTGTTTACTRGGGGTTCTTCTGCGTTCTCTTCCTTGCTACTAAAATTTAGTTTCTTCTTATTTTTTTTAGGCTTAGAATATGGAGAGGGTTGATCAAATGCAATTGGAGAGATGGCTCTCCTCCTCCTCTTTCCACTTCTAGGAGTAGAAGACTTCCTTGAAGGACTCTTCTTATCTTTTGGTTGTACATCAGTTTGAAATTCATTAGAAAATAAGAAGTAATTACATTCTTTGTTCCTTCTCTGCATCAGCTCACAAACCAAAATCTTAATCAAACCATGATGAGATAATCAACCTGCAACTTTTCTCAGCTTTTCCTTGACTTGATGAGCCATCTTAGTTAAGATTCTGTGAAAGTAATAGTGCAAATTGAGTGGGCTTCTACCAGTGAAATGGTTCATGAGCTTAAAATGGTAGATCATCACCCTATTGGATCTACTTTCACAATTTATATAAACAAGAATGGATTTTAATAATTGTTTCGATTTCTCTTCAAGAAAAGACATAGGAATGTCTTTCTTCCATACCAAACACTTGTGATCTAGTTTCAAGTAGGACCTAAATTCAACATCCTTTGTGATAATGGTTTTGAACCAGTTTTCTCCTGTCCTGGGAAGTTCTATCACCTCAACTATGAGGGCTTCATCCACCTAGAATTCATCTTCACTGATGATTGTTTTTCTTCCATCGAAATTTAGAGCAAAAGATTTTACCACCTGCTGATGAGAGCTCTGCAATTTTTGACAAAATTTGCAGCAACTTGCATCCCTGAAAAGTTGACATACCTCTGAATGTGATTCCAGGTAACTAACATCATCAAGCTCCTTCCTCATAGTTGGTCCTCTTTTCTTCATTTTTTGAAATGTTCCTGTACAATTGCAATTGGAAAATCGAGCTTGGACAAAAACTACACAGCGTAGAATTAGGAGGGTTTGGCTCGACTGCGATAGAGACGATAAATATGGGGTATGAATTAAGGAGTGGAACTGATTACAAGGGATGTGAAAGAGTGGCTTAAGATTTGAAACAATCATGATGGTAACTAAATGATGGGAAGTACACAGCCAGGCGATTTGATGAAACAACAACTTGAAAAGATTCAATACATCACGCAGAGATGAGATCCAAGTCTCTAAACAGTTTTCCACCTGTCTTTTCGGCAACCAATTGTAATTATAAAACTTCAATCCCAATGGTTTAGGAATGTGAAAGGATGTGCTAACTCCTTCCAAGCTCCTGCAATTTCGGTGGCTAAATTAGCCCTGAATTTCTCATTTAAGATGCTAAAAGCTAAGGCTTTCGATGGCTTAGAAGCGCTTTTGGAGAAGCACTTAACCACCGAAACCTGTGATTTGACCTTTTTGAAATAAAAACCAAAACTAATGTTTTTCAGACTTTATTAGAAACATAAGGCTCTCGAAAATGGACCTTAAATTTTTTATAAAAGTATTTTTCAATGAGTTCCTATCACTTAAATGAATGAAACTAACTATGTTATTTTAGGAGATAACATCTGGATCCTTCTAGGGATAAAAACCTGCCTATGAGGTTTCAAGAACTTCACTGACTCAGTAGCCTTCCTATCACCTAAGACTCAAAACTAACTTGACTCAGTATTCCATTGGGCATGGAGTTATTTTGACACACAGACTAAAAAATAAAAGCTTAAATCAAAATATTTACAAAAATAGTTCAAGGCTTAAGAAAGCCTTATGAAAAATAAATTTTGAAAAACCGCCCATTAAATGGGCCACCTGAAAATTCTTCACCTGATAGACTTTGGAGAACAAAGGTATTGTTATGTTGTATTGTTGATATGACAAAAGGCCCTGTCCATCGAGCATCAAACTCGCCATGTTTTCCTTTTTCCTGCCTTGTTGCATCCCATTTCATAACCATATCTCCTGCTTTGAAATTGTCCATTTTAACCTTCCTGTCAAAAATTTATTTCATTCTCCTCTGATGAGCTTATGTTTTCTCCAATAATTGTTCTTTTTTTTGCTTCAATTCAACCAAATTTAAAATCCTTCTGGTAAGGTAATTTGGTTCAGATTCTATTTCTTGAAGGAATTTGACAACTGACAACGAAAGTTGGATAGGAAATACAACTTTTGTGCCTTAAACCAACTTAAAAGGTGATGTACCAATTGATTTTTTAGCAATCACTCTATCAACCCACAAAGAAAACTTCAATTTTGAATCCCATGCCTTTGCATTCTATTCAAGTAACTTTTTAATTATCCTTACCAAACTTTTGTTTGATAATAAGAAGTGGAGTGTACCAATTGAATTCCCATTTCCTCACATAGTTTGACTAAGGTTTTGTCATTGAAAGAAACAACATTATCAGTTACTAACTTCTTGGGACATCCAAATCTTGAAAATGTATGATCCTGTAAGAAATTCATGATAACAGTATGATTGGCATTCTGGGTAGGGATAGCTTCAATCCATTTATTAAAGTAATCAGTAGCAACAAGGACCCATCTATGCTGATTATTGGATGGTGGATGAATTTCCCCTATAAAATCTAGGCCCCACTATTGGAAAGGTCCTATGACAACAACTAGTTTAAGGGGAAGACATTTTAATTGATGTTTACCTGCAAATCTCTGCCATTTGTCACATGTTTTTACAAAAGTATGCACATTAGAAAATAAGCAAGGCCAATAGTATCTAGCCTTCAAAATTTTGTTTGCAGTAGTCTTCCAATAGTGATGTCCTCCACATTCACTGTTATGAAACTCTGTCATGATTTTGACTGATTCCTCTTTGTTTACACGCCTCAATAATATCCCTGATGGATCTTTCCAAAACAACATCTTATCAACTATACAGAATTTAATAGCTTTGAGTTTTAAAGCTCTTACTTGAGTTTTTGTCAAATCTGTTGGAGCTGATAATTTCTACAGAAAATATATAAGATGACTATACCACTCACAGTCAACTAAGTGAGAAGAACCTGCAAATTATCACCACCTCTATCTATTGTAATCTGAATGTTCTCTGCATTTATGCCCACAAGATTTATCTCAAGCATCTTACAATTGTCTTCTGCAAGGAGTTTGGCAAGTCCTTGACCCTTCACAAGATTTACTGGCTTGATCTCAATATCAAATTCAATCATTTTAGTGATCCACCTACTCCTCTTACCATCAATTTCAGGCTGAACAAGGACATCTTTCATAGAACTTGAGGGAACATATGTTATTACCTTGGCCTATAGTATATAGATCTTGAATGCATTGAGTGATTTGATTAGTGCATAGGCCTGTTTTTCAATCGATTCATACTTTACTTCAGCATCGCTCAAAACCTTGTTGTAAAATTCTACTGGCTGCTCATGCCCATATTCATTCTTCAGTAACAACACTGCTCAATTGTATCATTAGAGGAAAACAAGAAAATATAAAAATATTTACCAAAATTCAGGCTAATGAAGACAGGGGTTGTCATAATAGATTTTTTGGTAGATTCAAAAGAATGTATGGCTTCTTCTGTCCACTTTACTTCAGAATCTTTTCTCAACATGCATGTGATATATTTGGTAAGCTCAGCAAAATTTGAAATAAACCTCCTGATAAAATTTATGTTTCCAAGAAAAGATTGGATATCTTTCTTGGATCTTGGGAGAGACAATTTTTGAATTTCCTCCACTCTTGCTAGATCTATCTTCACTCCATCTGAAGACACAATATGCCCAAGAAAATTACCTTCTCTGAGTGCAAAGTGAGAATTCTTGGGGTTTAAAGAAATGCCATACTTTCTACATTTCAAGAAATTTTTTCTTAGATGTTGCAAGTGATCTTCATGGTTGTATGAAAAAACTATGATATCATTGAGATAAATCAAAACAAATCTGTCTTTCTCTCCCATGAATGCAATATACATTTCCCTCTGGAATGTCGCTCCCGTATTCAACAGTCATAATGGAATTTTTTCATACATAAATGCACCCCATGGTGTAGTAAATGCTATTTTTTCCCTATCATCCGGATGAACTTCAATTTGGTTATACCCCGAGAATCCATCAATGAATGACATGACACTTTCTCCAGAAAATTTTTGTAGAATATGTTCCATCTTGGCCAATGGGTAATTATCCTTTCTAGAGCATTTGTTCAATCTTCTAAAGTCTACATAGAGTCTAATCTCACCACTTTTCTTTTTAACAGGAACAAGGTTGGTTATCCAGTCAAAGTATCTAAGAGGGATCATGATCTTGGCCTCCAACATTTTTTTGATTTCTTTCTCCATAATGGGCAACAACATTGCACTGAATGATCTGAGTTTCTGTCTGAATGATTTTGTGTCTTTGTTTAAAGAAATTTTATGTTGTATGATATCTGTATTGTATGTCTTCAAATCACTATACTTCCATGCAAATATATCAGAAAAATACTTTAACAACTCACCATATTCATATTTTTTTTTATCATTCAAATGAGAAGCTAAGTTGACATACTTTGGACTTTCTTCGTTTGCTACATTAAAATGGAACACATCAGAATCTTCCTCCCCCTTTTCTAGTTTCATGGCAACATCATTATGATAAAAAAGTCTCTCTAACGGAACCAAACCTTTGGAGATTCAGTTGGAAGAGAGATACACAATTTCATGGGCTGCAATTTTGTTTTTGAACTTAGGCCTGTGAGCTTCTTCATCATGCTCATTATCTTGATCAATTTGTAAATCTGAAAACTCATCCATCACTCCTAAAAATCTGCTTAACTCTGCATCGTCTTCGAATACTTTCTAGAATTTAACATTATCAGGTAAAGAAGGCCTATACTTCACCTAAATCTCATAATTCAACCTTGGAGGCAAAGGAGGTATGAAAGTATTAGCCGAAACAACCAATGTATCGACCAACTTATTCATGGCCCTAGGAATGTATGAGATTTTGAATTTAGTGAATGGAGTAATCACATTCAAAACCACATATCTATAATCTTTCAACCTCACAGGCTTGGCTTGGAAAGACTTATTTACCTGTTGAATGATTAAATCAACATCTCCATATGCTTCCAGCCTTTTAATTTTCATTTTTTTTGCAGCATTCAATCCCAAGAGAAAAGCCTCATATTATGAAATATTGTTTGTGACCTGGAATCAAGCTTGAATGACAAATGTGTAGTTTCTTTAGATGGTGAAATCAATACAACCCCTACTCCAGCAGCCTCTTTAGTACATGCCCCATCAAAGAACATAGTCCAAAGATCATCTTCTCCTACTTCTATGGACTGAACTGTAGGCTTTTTAAGTAACAAAGTATCTGATAATGAATCATCAATTTGTAATATGCAAGATCCCATACCTGTGTCAACTGAGTAAATAGGATGTTTGTCTAGATTTTTTTCGTCACTAATGATGTCGGAAAGTTGTGACTCTCTGTATAGTCTCTTATTTGCTCCTCCAAAAACAGGAATAGTAGCATATGAAAGGTCTTTTTGAAGGGTTCCTCCTAACCTATTCATCCATGATCTTGAGAACAAACATCCAAATTTGGGTGGAATATCTGCTACAACTACATCCATGATCATAGTTTTCATAGGTGTTTGAGTTAAAGTTACTCCCAGATCCTTGATCAACCCGAGGCATTTAACTTTTCTAGAGTCAAATGAGAAAATATCATGGTAAGTTTTGGTAACTTCTAACCCAAGGTCGTCCATCACTGCCTTTCGCATTAGATTATGAGAGGCTCTAGAGTCTAGTAGGCAGTTATGCAGTGTTTTGTCATGAATGTTGAGAGAGATATAAAATGGTGGACAACTTTCATCTCTATCCTCAATCATTCATCCTAAGACAATAGTGGGCTTGTCATCATATATATTAAGGATATCAATAGAGGAAGATATGGATCTGGGGTTAAGAGTCTTGAGGATATCTTTCTTAAATGATTCATTCTTCATTAACTCAACCACAAGGATGGGGATTTTGATTTTTTGTATCTCAGCTTCAAAATTGAAAGAAGAGGAGGTTTTATCAGAAATTTTTACATCATTTGAAGGAGATTTCAAAGTACTATGTTGATCATCAGGGATCTAATTTTTTTGAATTTGCTGCTTGGCAGGGGCAGCAGTCTTTTTAAGAGGAGCTAATGTATTCACATTTGAAGAGGTTGTCTGCTAGTCATTTGGTATCTGATCCTTTTGAATTTGTTGCTTAACAGGGGCAACAGTTTTCTTAGAAGAAGTTGGTGCATTCTATTGGAAAGTGTTGGACTTAGATCTAAGATTGTATTTGTTCTTATAATCCATATGAAAAAGGCCATTATCAGCATAATTTTCATTTCTCTGTACATTCATTAATGCCTCTTCATAATCATGTTGTGTTAGATAAGTTTTTGCTTCATCATCTCTAATGCAGTGAATATTATCTTCTTGTTCTTCTTGAAAATCATCTTCATCTTCCTCCATCACAGCTTTTCAGAGAGGGGCTTTAACCTTCTGATCTTCTGTGGGATTTCTCTCTCTTCTCAAAATCTGTGTTTGTTGGTTATTTATCCTAAAGGTATTTGGATTCTGATTTGGATTTCTGTTAGGGTATTCATATGAGTGTTTTTCCTTGGATTTATGATTACAACATCTTAGACAATTTTTCCATCTGAGGATTTGGAATTGATGAGGAAGAGGCTTCTTCCTTCTACCTTCTTCTATCAACACTTCCCTTTAACTTGTGAGAAACTAAGATATTTGACTCTACTTCAAGGGTAGCGTCTTGCATCAAAGAAAGTGAAGTAGACCTTCTCTCTCTTAGTAGCAAACAGAAATCAGAGTCAAACAAGTTGGCATAAGTGATTTGGGTAAAAGTCTCTGTAGGTTTGATTTCACCAGGTATTTTACTATACATTTTGTTGAACATCTTGGTGAAATCAGATACAGATTCACCATTTTCTTTCCTTAAGTTTCCAAACTCTGTGATATAGTACAAAAAGTCTCTCCTATCTCCCCAATGTTTCAAAAATATGTCATCCAACTCTTCTATTCCATCTATGGAACCAGTAGGGAGTTCATTGAACCATTTCCTAGCATGGTCATCCAAGCTCTAGAAAAAAACTCTGGTTGAGACATCAACATCTTCTATGTTTAGGCTCTCAGCATAACTATAGAAGGCTTCTATATGTTCCTCTGTAGTTAAATCTCCTTGTCTGATAAATTTTGGCATATACTTCTGGTAGTCACCAGTGGGCATCGTTGTAGGTGCATTTGGCAACACAAGAGGGGCATATCTAGCAACTATAATTCGTTGCATTTTAGTCAATGGAGAAGGTGCAACCATAATGACTATTGATGAGAGAGTTGATAGGATGTTTTTAGATTATTCAACAGTGGGGGGATTTAATTGAAAAGTGGGTGAACTCTATGATGGGAAAGAAGTTTGATATGAAGCTATATAGAAATATGCAAGTTGTTCAGCCAATTTTTCTTCACCTTTTGTAGATAGTTGCTACAGAATATGTTCTACAACAAGAAGGTTAGTGTGAAGGTTTATGCGGTCTTCCTCCTGTTGTGAGTGGAAGGATTCAAGGGATCTAGAGGTGTGATTTTTTTCTAAAGACTTAGATGCTTCTTCAACCAAATTAGAACCTATCACTTCTTTTGTAATGACATTTTCCTCTTGATAAGAAATAATTGATTCGTCTACAGTTGATATAGATGCTTTTTCACTGACAATCTTAGAGGAAGAAGATTCAGTTTTTTCTGCTATGGATTTCTTAGAATGAGAAAGAGGATTACCTTTGGTACTTTATTTTTAAGTCTGACCTTGAAATGATCTTCCTCTTCTGAGAATTAGTTCTGGATTGGGCACTGGTGTGACAGGTGATTCTTGTGCATTCGCCCTGGTACTAATCTTCTTTGGAGCCAGGATGAACTTGTGGAGTCACCAGATAGATGATTACAACCAATGTAATGTATAATCCTTGTCTATCATCAAAGATCATCTCTGTGTTGTCTCTTGGGAAAGCTGAGCTTCAATCTCCTCTCCCCGGCAACAATGCCAATTTGTTATCACTCCAGGGAACTCTCTTAGGTTGTATCTCAGAGATGCCTAGTAATTTAATTACTTTTGTAATGGTTTTCTAAATAAGGGGGTAATTTTTGGATAAAGATGAATATCTAGGTCACTAGATTGTATCCTCAATAAAATCTAGGTATAATCAAATAGTACAAGGCCTTCAAGAGTAATTATTAGATAGGTTGTGAATCAAATGGATAAAGAAACTAATCTATCAACCAGAACATACATAAAAAAATATATATGATGGGTCAATAAACTAGTAATGAATGCTTATGATCCTCGCTTAATGATCAAAGGTAAGATGACAGTCACCATAAAATATTAAACAGAGACAAAGAGTAACATTCAACTCATAAGCATAGGACAGAGATGAAAAGGAAGTCTGACAATAACAATGAAGGAAACTTGCAAGATGGATATATTTAAGAAAATGTGTGTATCACATTATCAGTATGGTTTAGAAACCAGAATCGAACCCCTAGTTCCTCAAATGTTTTTGGCTTTATAGCCTTTACAAACAGTATCCAGATCCTAAGATACTGGATTGAATTTACCAAAAATAGAAAGTTAATAACTGACCCAAGAAAATATGTAGAGATCATATAAAATAGGTCATTTCCTGATCTTAGGTAATATTCATGTCCCTCAAACTCTTCAGCAGATGTAGTAAGACTTCCAAGGTTGATGGATCTATATAAGATATGAGAGAAGTCAAAAATGCCACCTGTTGGCAACAAAATTGTTTTTTCCCAGAAAATAGCTAACCAATTTGGCCTTTTCGCCTTGTTGGGCATCTCCAAAATCGAAACAGACTCTTGAGAAGGATGTCTTTAATTATTATCTATCGATTGGAATTGTTCCTAAGGCATTTGGATAAGAAAAACTTGGATCTGTGCAAAAACACTACCTTTCTGCCCTGTCAGTGCTTTCGGTGGTTAGAATAGACAAAATCTGTGTCGGTTAGCTACTGAAAGCTTGTCTTTCGGTGGCTAATGAATAGTTGAGATGTTCTCCTAAGCCACTGAAAGTTTTTTCTTAGTGAAAATTAAAAAAATTTCACAATACCTCTTGTCTTAGCTTTAAACACCTTATGGTTGATGGACTGGAGCCTCTACATCTTGATCAATTTCTAGAATGGTGGTAGGATTGTTGGTTGCCTCTGGATCATTCGGATGGATGGTTTCATCTGCTAAGGTTTCAAGATTAACAGGTGTTTGAGGCTGAGGTCTTGAGGACCTAGCTTGTAGCCTTAATGACCTGACATTTTTCTTCAAATGCATAGATACTCTCCACAAACTATTGTAGTCTTTTACAATCTTCTTCTTCTTTTTCTTTTCTTTTATACTTTCATGTGCCAATCTTTCTAAGGTTTCACTGGTCTCTGCAAAATTCTTTGATAGAATTTCATATATGGTTTTAATTACCCTCTCTAGCACTTCCTATTTCTCTATATCCTCTCTAAGTTTTTTAATCTTCTTTGATTTTTTTTTCTTTGACTTGCTATATGAGGCCTCTGCAGCTTGCATTTCATGCTCCTCTTTGGGTGTAGGTGATGGAATATCTTCATACCTCATTGTGAATGGATTTACATACACTGTATCTTCATTCCCTATGGTAGCTAGATCTTCATGCCCTGTTTCAACCTGGTACTCTTCATCCTCTGAGTCTGTATAGGGGAGATTAAGAATCCACTTGTTTACTAGGGTTTCTTCTGTGTTCTCTGCCTCACTGCTAAAATTTAGTTTCTTCTTAGTTTTTTTAGGCTTAGAAGATGGAGAGGGTTGATCAACCGGAATTTGAGAGATGGCTCTCCTCCTCCTCTTTCTACTTCTGGGAGTAGAAGACTTCCTTGAAGAAGGACTCTTCTTATCTTCTGGATGTACATCAGTCTGAAATTCATTCCAAAACAAGAAGTAATTCCATTCTTTGTTCCTTCTCTGTAGCAGCTCACAAACCAAAAGCTTAATCAAACCATGATGAGATAATCGGCCTTCAACTTTGCTCGGCTTTTCCTTGACTTGATGAGCCATCTTAGTTAAGCTTCTGTGAAGGTAATAGGGCAAGTTGAGTGGGCTTCTACCAGTGAAATGGTTCATGAGATTAAAATGGTAGATCATCACCCTATTATATATACCTTCACAAGTTATATAAACAAGAATGGGTTTTTATAATTGTTGCCATTTCTCTTCGAGAAAAGACATAGGAATGTATTTCTTCCATACCAAACACTTGTGTTGTTGTTTCAAGTAGGACCTAAATTCAACATCCTTTGTGACAGTGGTTTTGAACCAGTTTTCTCCTGTCCTGGGAATTTATGTCACCTCAGCTATGAGGGATTCATGCACCTGGAATTCATCTTGGCCGATGACTTCTTTTCTTCCATCGAAAGTCAGAGCAAAATCTTGTGCCACCTGTTAATGAGAGCTCTGCGATTTTTGACAAAATTTGTAGCAACCTCTGTCCCTGAAAAGTTTACATAACTCCAGGTGCGATTCCAAGTAACTAATATCATCAAGCTCCTTCCTCGGAGTTGGTCTTCCTTTCTTCACTTGTTGAAATGTTCCTGTACACCCGTAATTGGAAAATCGGGCTTGGAGATAAACTACACAATGTAGAATTAGGAGGGTTTGGCTCGGCTACGACAGAGACGAGAAGTATGGGGTATGCATTAAGGAGTGGTGTTGATTACAAAGGATGTAATAGAGAGGCTTAAGATTTGAAACAATCCTGATTGTAATTGAATGATGGGAAGTACACAGCCACATGATTTGATGAAACAACAACTTGAAAAGATTGAATATATCACGTAGAGATGATATCCAAGTTTCTAAACGATTTTCCACCTATCTTTTCGGTGACATATTGTAATTATTAAACTTCAATCTCGATGGTTTAGGCGTGTGAAAGGACGTGATGACTCATTCCAAGATCCTGCGATTTTGGTGGCTAAAATAGCCCCGAATTTCTCGTTTAAACTGCCAAAAGCTAAGGCTTTCGGTGGCTTAGAAGCGCTTTTGGAGAAGCATTGAAACCTGTGATTTGACCTTTTTGAAATAAAAACCAAAACCAATGTTTTTCAGACTTTATTACAAACATAAGGCTCCCGAAAATGAACCTTAAAAATTTTAGAAAAGTATTTTTCAATGAGTTCCTATCACCTAAATGAATGAAACTGACTATGTTATTTTAGGAGATAACAACATCCTTGCAATTTCTGAAGAGGTGCAGTCCATTCATCTTCTTCTTGCTCCACGGGGAGGCTAGGTGCCTCCTCAAATACTTTTTGTCTAACAACTTGTAAAACTTGATATACCATAAGGTATCAACTTTAAAACAAGAATGTAGCTATGAAATTATGTGTCATACCTTACCAATATGCAGTTATTTGGCGCAATTCTGCTTGAAGGTACCATTTGATAGGCATTGTATCCAACGTGTTAATGAATTTGTGCACCCAATTCTCCTAAGGAATGTTTCTCCAGGCTTCCTCAAAACTTCTCACATGGTCTTTCAGACAATTTTGACGTCTGTATCTAACTTCGCATCCTTTGATGTTGTCCAAAAATCACGCTGTCATAAAAGTGTGACATTGCACTCAGTCCGCTATGTTCTGATTATGTGTTCCCCACCATATTGTTGGAGTTGCTTTCAAGGCCTCATCTAGTACCAACAACCTTTGTTGCACTGCTACAAATTCTTCAAGTTCCATTAAGAAAGTTTCTAAGTGATTCAAACCATCAAAGGTGGGAAAATTACTTATTGTTGTGACTCCAATGAACTTCTCTAGTCAATCTAGCACATTGCCGCATAGAAACTTCAGACATCTTATTCTTCTAGTTCTCTAGTGATTCTTCTGAGTCTGATGATCCTTTGTTGTCACTTCACCAGCTTATATTCCCATATCTCGTAGGATTAATGTAATCATGTTGTCTTGCGGTCAATTTGTATATATTTTCTAGCTCATATGCATGGTCCTCTTCTCTTATGGACTTTGTGTATCTAGGACCTTCATCAGGATCCAAAGGTGCAATGACCCTAAGGACATCTCCTTCAAACTTCATTCTTCATTTCTTCAAATCCACAATAGTAGAATTATTGAAAGCCCAATCAATTCTTAACTGTGTAGGGTAAGGACAACTATCATCGACTATCTCAATCACCTCGAAGTCCACAAATGTTATTACCCCATCAATGTCCACATGGACATGTTCCAGTCTTCTGAAGGGTCTCACAGCCTATTGATTGTCCATCCTAAGTCTGATGGGGGAATAGATCAAGTTAGTTTTTCCCATCAGTGCCCAGGTCTACGTCTTCATGACATTGACCTCTGACCCTAAGTCAAGGACCACATTGTCTATATCATACTCTCCAATTTGAGCATTAAGGTGTAGTTCCTTATTTTTCCTTCTCTTTTTAAATACTTGGTGTACCACTCTACTTAGTAAGGGATCTACCTTTCCTAGTTCATACTGTCTTATCAAGTTTTGTAGCTCTTGTACAACACTCTCATCCTTTATCAAATTAATGCAAGCTCATAAAAATTCCATAATCTTACTTACCTCTTTTCCTTCTTTGGGTGAAGTAGGTTGATCAAATGCCAGAGGCATTCCACATTCTCTTACTTCTAGTCAAGCCTTTGATGAAGAAACCTGGTCTCTCCCAAATTATTTTCTTGCTTCCTGAAATATTTGTTTTGTTTTCCTTGCATCAAACACTTGTGTCTTCTCTGTAGTTTTTCTGACTCCTGATTGTTTTGTAGTCTTCCCTGGAGTCACCTTGTATTCTCATGTAGTAGAACCTCCTCTAGTGATAAAAATGACTCTGGGATCTACTCTGCGAGGTTATACTGTGATTAGTCTTAATTTTTGGTTTCTTCCTTGTCATTCCTGAAGTTTGGCTAACAGCGTAGGACAATCTTCTATCATAGGTTCAAATGAGTTGCAGTAGCTACAAGTGGTACAAGGGTTCTGACAGTCCCATGCCAAATGTCATGGCTATGTGCAGTTATAATAGATGATATAACCTAAACCTCAACCCATGCCTCATGCCCATCCTCTTCCTTTGAATCCACCACGAGGGTTGAAGTTTCCTCTTCTTGGGTAATTATATTGCGTAGTGTTCCCTTCTTGTTGTACTTCGCCTTGAATTTTGTATATATCCCTTGACCTTTCATGCATGAGATCATATGTAACACCCTATTTCCCCTAGTCTGTAAATATAACTATATGGTTCAAGGAACTATGGAAAACTTAAAAGTGTGAATGTTTGATTTGAGGGACCTTGTGTAGAAGGTCAATGAATGTAAATTCTGATTATTTTAATAGAAAATGGTTGCATGTTGCATGACTACTGAAAGAGGGGATGTGCTAATAAAGAGACCAAGAAATGATGTGAAAGGTGGTGGAGGGGACCAGGAATGGTTGCGTTAACCTCCATCGAACCAGTACCATGCTGGAGTTAATTTTCTCAGATCAGAACAACCCTCTGACCAGGAATGAATTCTCATCAGGCTAGTAGGTGGGAAGGCATCCTCAAGAGTTAATGAGGGATGTGGCAGAATACCCATCAGTAAGGCTTCTGGACCTGACCACAGACTAGGGGATTTGAGCCATGCACAATCTTTCCGAGGAAGGAAATTAAGGAAGCGTGGTAGGCAGGTGGAGACCTGTGAAAGAATGCAAAGACAAGAGCAGGAAACTCTCGAGTCCGAGGAAGGATCAAGAGAAAAAAATGATTTTTGATCACAGGGAATAGAGACTGAGTCAGGAGAAAGGGAGTAACCTTCATCCTCATCTATTCCTATATAGGGAGAAGGAGAGTAACCTTTGTCCCTAACGTTTTTTGAGCTGGAAGTGAGAGATTAAATCTCAAAGCATCGTGGCATAAGCTCGAGGGTGGCCAGTGATAAATCCATCGGGAGTGGATGAGCCCATGGTTGGGTGGAAATGAGAACCCCTCTCAAAAATTGCATCCCTCCTTATGGTTGTGATAAGTTTTTTTATGCCTTATGTTTTGAATTGGAAATAATGAATTGCATGCTTGCATCTTATATGCTTAAAATGATTTATGTACTGAATGATTAAGTTTGAAGTATGCGTTCATTCCTTGAGAACTTTCATATCTGCATGATTTCCTTATGCGCTAGTTTAATTCCTCGAAAGAACTTCCCAGAGAACTTTGTCACCATCCTAGAGTCATGCAAGTAATTCCTGATTTGCAGAGCTTGAACCCCACAATCACTGGGAGGATAGAGTCCAATAAGCTCAAGAGAGATAGTTCATGTATGCACCGAGTCTTTGCAAAGTGGGTAGAGATCGATACCACAGTAAGTCCTAAAGTTGAGGAATGAACATAAGGAATGCATGGAAGAATGCTTCCAAGCATTATGATCAAGAGAAAGAGTGATAAACCCATAAGCCTTTCAGAGACAACGAAGCTCAGGAAGAATAGTGAGGTTCAAGTATTGAAATGGAATAACCTTTCATTTAGAAGGTGAGCGGATGAGATCCATTCGGTAAGACCCAAGATATGTTGCGACCATAGATCTAAGGATCTATCAGGACCCTTCTTTCTCGTTGGTTGGTGAGATCGGGGATTCTCACATTGAGAGATTTGCACAGTGGCACAACTAAACTCTCAAAATCTGAAGTTGTGATGTGCTCTGGACCATTGGATCAAGGAAGGTCATGGACCATCATTCTGACACAAGAATATTAATGCAAGAGTACGTGGGAATTCAAAATTCCCTAAGAACCAAGCTTAGAATAGATAATATCATGTTCGAAGCGCAAATGAGGTCCAAGAGGCGAACTTGTCTCAAGTTTGTGAGCTCAGGAGGGAAAGTAGGAGTCGAGACCCATACATCAGGGCTCACAGGAAGTAAATCCAAGGTTGAGGCCTTTGAAACATTTGAGATCTTCCCAGCTAGGGAAGAAAGTGAAAGCTCAAGAGAAGGAGCCATAGTGATCGTTGGATCTATGATCGTGAAATATCTAGACCATCAGATCATAGTCCTGTCAATGAGGAGTAAGCGTAGAGGAGAAAAAATCTCAATCGTTCAGTCTAAGTGTAAAAGAATCATGGCCTCCCAATCAAGGTAAAGTGCACTAACAATAAGCCTCAAGGGTACACAAGAGAAACGAGGTTCCAATGACCCAAAATCATCATAACCATCCATCTAAGAGGACACGTGGCAAGAGATCAGCATTTCACTGACTCATGACTCAGGGAAGCCAAAGGGTAGGCTGTGAGAACACGCGAAACATGAAATCACGATTTGATATGAGCTGTTAGATCATGGGGAGTTGTGAATCGTCGATCTGATGCTCACAAATATCGAGAAATCAAGAATCGGGAGAACAGAGGTAAACCAACCTCCAATGTCACAAAACGTGAAATTCTGACTTAATCGCAGTCATCGATCAAAGGAAGATCATGGACCATAGGTCCAGTCTCATCGGGACTCCACAACCTAGGAAGCCAGAAGTAGAGTTCTGGGAACTCGAGAAACGTGAAAATTGCAATTTAATCTGATTCGTTGGATTGAGGAGAGACTTGGTTCGTTGGCTCATTTTGAGGGAAGGATGAGAAAGTGAACTTCATAAGATGCGAAGACGTGAGACATGAAATAGTGACACACCTTCTAATTTGGCGATTTCTCACAGCCTTGGTCACATCAAGGAAGGAGCTTAGCCAGGAGAGCTAACACTTAAATATGCTGAAGCCTAAAGGCATAAAGGAGGAAGTCGTGGGTTCCATATAACCTTCACTTTAAGGGAAAGAGGGCATGTTAAAGGGATTTGAGATTCTTCTCTGACTTCCATTGCCCATGATTAGAGACCATAAATGGAGAAATCAAATTTTTGAGGAAGAATAAATTTATATATATATTATTTTATTTTATTTTTCCCCGCTATGGGTGTGTTACATCATAGGAACTAAAATCCTTATTATCATGCCCTACCGACTTACAGAACTTGCAATATAGATTTGTGGGTGTCTAAACATATTTTTTCATGTAATAGCATTCACTAGGGTGATGTCTATTTCTACATACCTTGCACCAAGGTAGGGTAACTTGCTTCAAAGGGCTCGGAGCTCCAGAAGCCAAGTATTCATGAAACAGGGGGCAGTGCTCCTTATCATGGCCTTCTGATTTGCACCTAATGCACCAAATATCTTCTCTCTTGTATTTTCCCTTGTCTTTTTTCATATCTTTGACCTGTAGTGATAAGCTAGTTAGTTGGCTCAAGATTTGACTCATACCTGAGATGGATTCTCCCATAGGGGATGATTCTAGCTTTATGTCAATATCTAGTGCCTCACCCTGCGAAGCGATCTTTTGTTACATTAGAGGGACTCTTATGTGTGGTAAGAGGGTAGAAATGAACCATTCCTTGTTCTACTCATCCGGGATCCGAAAAGTCAACCAACCCATTAAGTTTTTAAACCTCTGATCAAACTCCCAAACAAGTTCAGCTACTCTCTGCTTGATCTCTTTCAACTCTGTAATGCATTGTGATTCCAACTTGGGTTTCTCAAATTCTGCAACCAAAGCAGTCTTGATCTCATTTAGTGGTTTAGGCTGTGCAATTCCTTGGACAAGTTTCAAGTACCAACTCAATGCGTGGTCTCTCAGGGTAGTACTAAACTAAGATCATTTAACAGATTCGTCGGTGACATTCTTAATACTCCATACATATTCACATAGAAACCAGTGTTGATCAGGATCTTCAGATCCATCTCCCCTAAAGGTAGGTAACCTCATCTCATCTGCTATAGATCTTCCTAGGTTTTCTGACTAAGTGTGCGTTGAATCACTTGTACCAGTGATCTGAGTGCTCTGATAACTTAGGTTACTCTGGTTACTTAACACTATTGAAATAAAAAGAGGATTAATAGTACTTACTTCAACAGTGGGCACAGTTCCTAAAGTTTCTGGCTCTTCTCGGCGAGGTTCTTCAGTATTTTCTTATCTTGGTCCAATGGACCCTGAATGTTCCTCGTTCATTAGCTCTTCCTCTTATCCACTATAAAACCCTTCTTCTTGTAGAAGAGGTTCATGATATTTATTAAAAAATCTTGCCAAAGGAACTTCTATGAAGGTCCTTCCACTGTACATATGTCCAACCTCTGTGTCGGTGTCACTGTCTGAATTCTTGAACATTAGCTTTTCGATCTGACCCACTACTATATATTCAAGATTTTCTTCTCATGCAATAACATCTTGATCTTCAACTTCGGGAAATGTAAAAAAATTGCTCTTGGTCCCTTAAAGAAGTATCTCTCTGCTTGACTATATGAATCTACTATGTCAATAGAAAACTCGATGATATAGCCTCCAATGGTACTATCAAACCAATGATCTATTGCTCTTGACATGGTGTTATCAACTCTCTTGACCTTCTTGATCAGAGTCGACATCCAAACCACAGGTGGTCTAGATCTGATCTCAAACTGGGTATCTTCTAATCTGGCTAACCACTAGTATAGCTCTGTATGAATCCCTCCAAACAAAATCTCGTGTATATCAATAAATATATACCTTCCCAACCAATTTTTTGTGCTAATAATTTTTTTGAACTGCATGCAATTAAAACATATACACAGAACTCTTGCGGAACTTTATATATATATAACTTAAAAATAGATAAATACATTTTGTAAATGCACAGTTTCATACGAAAATAAAAGTATCATATACATGTAGAATAGATAGGAAATACTCATAAATATAAAGACAATTATAATCCACACATAGGATAAACCCATAAAAATAAACACATAAATCATAATGTAGCATGTAATTTATCACACAATTGACACTTATCTTGGTAAAAATATCACCAACTTCGTGTAGACCTTCCATGAACCTCCTAGCCTTAGACCACACTACTCATCAATCTCATCAGTGGGTCACCCTCGAGCTGGGACTAAACTCCATCTGGGTAAAGGGATTCCTAACCAGGATGATGTATCATAGAGAATAGGAAAGACTCTATCATAGGTGCCAACTCAAACTAACAACCTACAGTATCTCATTCCCCACATGTCTGTCCCACCCCAGGAAGTGTGCCCCTTATCTTCTCAACAGTCTCTCGACTGCCCCACTTCCCTTCTATGGCTTTAGCAATAGGCTAGACAGGAAGTCTCAGAGCCCTGTAGTTGTAGTTTAGCACCTTCAGGAAATCAATTCCCAACAATTATCTCACCCAAAGAGAAATTTCTCACAAGCCTGACAACCTGCCTCTTCAGTATCCCAAGGGAATGAAAACCCACCTCTTTAGTATCCCACAAGCCTGACAACCCACTCCTTAAGTCCAGATCCAGAGCTTCAGTCCAAATCCGGAGCTAACCAGGTACAAAAACAACTATGGGTATGAGTATGGTACTGGTACAGTGGCAGTAACAGAAAGATACGAAGGACAACTCAATGAGTGGGTGATTGATTATTGAAGGAATGGGAAAATGAACTAAGTCCAAAATATATGTATTCATGTTACCAACTTGACACTTTTCATGTTGGGAGATACTTTTTCCCACTTGTTCCCATCCTTAGAACTTAGGATAAAATAATTATCCATACTTTATACTTTAAGGAATATTAATATAATATTCCTTTTTGGCTTAAGCTCCCTAGCTTAGCCCTTTTCCTTAACTTTTAGCCCCCCCTTTCCATAACTAGTGGAGTTTAGTCCCCCATATTCTTTTATCATGGTCAGTCTACACACAACGATGTATTTTATATTAATGATAATACATATACAAAAATAGGCTCATTGGCCTTCAACATCTAGGATCTTCGACCTAATTAAACACATAAGCCTCCTAGATTATAATAACTGGCTCACCAGCCTATAAAACACAACATATACACAAAGGCTCTTTGGCCTCAAAATAGCGTGCACTTAAGTTTGTTGCATGCCATATCATGGAATGTGCACACTTCATCATTTTAGCATGCAGTACATGTGCGCACTATACTATGGAAGGTGCATGCAAAATTATATCAACAACTCACCAGCTTATATACATTTTTACATTTGCATTTACAATTTGGGGTTCATCCTAGGGGTATCACAATATCCTCCCCTTTATTTATGCACTATCCTTAGTGCATTATATACCATGTACAATTCAAACTCATTAAAAATATCCAAGCTTTAGCTATTGGAAGCTTGTTATCCATCTGATGCTCTACTTTCCAGCACCAATTATAGTATTCATACTGCAACTAGAAGTCAATTTCTCTATTCCATAGAGTTTATTTAGAAAATAATTCAACTCATTGTTCCTTATTACATGCTTCAATTAAACCTCATCGAAATCAGCGTACCACCCCCGAGCAGGGGCTATGACTCCATCAGGGAAATGGCTTCCCAAGGTAACCACGACCCACAATCAATATCAACATAGTCTAGGCCAAGGTACCAAACCTCGGTAGCACTCCAACCAATGGTATATCTTCCCCACATGCCTATACAATCCAAGGTAGCATGCACCTTCACTGTCCAATAGTTCATCCACTACTACATATTGAAAAAATTATGACGACTACTTGCGACAAAAGTACTCATTCGTTGAAAAATTCAAGAGAAAAAGTTCAATTTTTAAATTTTGTTCTAAATCCAACTTGTATTCGTCGCTATATCGATGGAACCAAACTTTCATCTATTTTGTGAAGATCATCAAGATGGTGGAATATTGTCTCTATTTCAACGAACTTGTGTATTTGTCACAAGAGAGACACTCACTATTGATCGTTACAATTTTTGATACTATCCATATTGACTGTTATACATTTTGACAAAGTCTAAATTGATATAGTCAACGTTTGTCGCAAGAGAAAAAATATGACCGTTATAACTGTTACATTGTTTGACAAAGTGACCTAAATATATAGTCAACATTCGTCGCAATTATGATGACAGTGACCTAAATTGACCTATAAATATTTGACAATTTAAAGATGTTGCGACAATCTTGCTATAACAATGACAGTTCTGAAAGGGTATTTTGTGCGGAAGAATTTCGCAGAATATAGTTAGAGGTGGGAAAAAAGTAAAGCGGTTGAAAATGGTTATGGTAGATGTTATTACCCTTGCAAAACATGTTTCCTCATA
>ML781851.1:268014-289162 GCA_009831015.1 Picea engelmannii | reverse complement strand
ATGATTTAAAGCATGTTTGTTTAACTTTCTTAAATTAATTCGATTGAAAGTGTTTTATTTTGTATGATCCTAATAATTTCATTTATGAGCAGTCTATCCGGCACTACCAGAAACCGTGTAATCTAGTACCGAATCCATTTCAGTACTCAAGACATCTTTAATCTAGTACCAAACCCATTCTGGTACCAAGACATGTTTTATTCCGGTACTACCTGCTCTACTCTATTCTGGTACTAGACTCGCGACTGTGTGTAATCCGGTACCAGAACCTTTGTTTCCATAATGCACCAGTTGGACCAAAATAATGGTGAATATTTCGATAAGACAGTTGGATAGAAGCGCCCAAGTCAGTTTTCCAGTTGCAAGAGACTCCATCGCTCATGCACTTCGTGTCATGAGGATGGAGTCGATTCCTAAAAATTTGATGTAAATCCTAAATGAGAAATTTCTCAAACTATTTAATGTTTATCCATAGATATAGATAGTATTAGCTTACCTTATATAAGGAATGTTGTATAGATGATAAAGGGATATTAATAATAGCGAATGTAAAAATTATGTTGCAAGAACTAGACAATTTATATCATTGTCGTATATGGAGTAAAGACTGTTGATCCAATTTACCAGTTGAATTAATATAGAAAATCTTCATGTTGATTCTCGGATGTGAGTGAAAATTTTTAGTCTGTTATTTCCTTAAGAGGTTCCTAGTTGGTTCGGCAAGGGCCCACTGCCCCAACTAAGGTAAACCTCATTGTATATGTTTTTTTTGTTTGTGTGGATAGTTTACAACAGTGTGTCTGTGATTGATCTTTATTCCATTTTCCAGATTGAGCATTGAGTTAATCATTTTGGGATGGTGTGAATGAGTGAGTGTTAGAACAAATAGGCATTTCATTCTTAGATGTTGAAGGTAGTTGTTTCCTAATTTGAAGTGTGAGACTGATATTTTTGTTCATGATTGTAATAGACCTAGTATCGCAAGGGACCAGGAGACTTTGTATTTCATCTTCATGTGCTGTAATAAAGTCTTTCAATGATACTGAACCTCCCTTGTGTTGGTTTGATTGAATTACATGAGGTTGAAGTTGGCCTTTATTTTGAATCGTTGGAATTGATTGTTTTAACTGTTACAGGAGACAACCTTCTTAAATTTCATCTTTCCAATTCAAGCGCCTGAAATGAACAGACTTGTTTCTCTAGGACTATGTCTCTTTGATTGACTGATTGTTTAAGTTTCATTATTAGTTTTCCCTGCTAGGTTCAAAGAATATTTTGGAGTATTTGGAAATCTTAGAAATAGGATTTTTATGTTATTAATTATTTCCTATATGCAACAGACTTAGGTAGGTTACTTATTCTCAGCACATATGGTGTAATGACTCTTTCGATTACGAATCCCAGATTGACATTTAAATGAGTGTGAGATATACATATTGATGCACCAACATTTTGGCGTCGTTGTCGGGGAGTTGTAAACGATAACAGGTAGCATATTTTTATTTTTTATTTGATGAAGTATTGGATTGGATTTGAGGATAATCTAAGGGCGGGGAGAAGATGGTAAGACAGGAGAAGATGGTAATATGAAAGGTAAGAACCTGCACATCCACTTTGGTGGGGTTACTCCAAAGTCAGGATTTCCTCCTACCTCTAATCAGGAATCTTCGTTTTCATTGATTTCATTTTTTATGAGTAGGTACTGAGATAATAAAGGTATATTTATTGCTCCTAAAATCTCAGAAAAACTAGAAAAACAAACAACAAAGAACCCCCCCCCCCTTATACTAATTCATCAAAAAATCATGCAGGAAAAATTCTTAGAAGAGAGAGCTCAAAGGAAGCAATTGGAACAATAGTAAAAAGCACTATATCTAAAGACACTGTTCAGATTAAAGATATAAGGCAGCAAGGAAAGGAGGAAGCACTGGCGACCCCATCCAAAGGAGAAACTGGAAAAGAAGTGGTAATAGAAGAGGTTGCATCTGTTGTTTGAAGGCCACACAAAACCTTGGAACCACCAGAGATACCAGGTAACCCGGTGGTGGAACCATCACTCAGTGGAGATAATTCACCACCTCCCTACAGATTGCTTGGAAACATGGCAAAAGAGGAGGGAAAGGTAGTTAATGAAACAGAGACATTTGGGTTCCCCATACCGGATATGGCTAAAGAAATTTCTATGAAGAACATTCCATTATCTTCACTTCCTCATTTCCGAGGTATGTCAACAAAATACCCTGACTCATTTTTATTTGACTTTGACATATTGTGTAGGAGCTATAACTACATAGATAATTCTCAAAAATTAAAACTTTTCCTAGCCACACTAAAATACTCGGCACTGTGGTGGTTCATGAGCTTAGGGGAACACACAATTTTGTCTTGGGATGGTATGAAGGAGGCCTTCCCCCAAAAATACCAATATTACTATAGACCTAGGGATGCTAGGAATGATATATTCAAAATGCAGCAATCGGAAGAGGAAAGCTTAGAAGACCACCTAGAAAGGTTCTTATACAATTACCAAAAGACTAAGCAGTTTTCCTTAGATATAGCTACAGTTAGGACTGTCTGTCTAAAAGGTGTGAGGGACAATTACATTGAAGTGTTAAACCTCATGAGTTCTGGGGACGTATACCAAAAACCATCTGCAGACATAACAAAGTATTGTAAAAGATACTCTCGCAGTCAAGCTAAAATGGGGAAAATTATAAGGGACCCTACCAACAGAATTGCTAGACCCACATCCGAAGGTGTCACGAGGATTGAGCTAGGAAATCTATTGGAAAAATTTAAAACAAATATACTACACACCATCGGTTCCCAACTAGATACCATGAAAATTAAAAGAAAACAAGAGGAATAAAATGTTGCGTTAGCAATTTTCTGTCATCAGTGTAGGAGGAAACACCCTAAAAAGGAATGCCCCCTCAATGTTATAGAAATATATGGTATTTTCACAGAGGACCATCCTACTAACGAGTTTCCTTCTCTTCCCGGACTCAAGGCCATGTTCAAGGGAGGAGGAGAACCTAAGACATCCTACCCCACTAGGAGACCATGGAGACAACAAAACCACAACATATTTGCCGACCCAATTACACAATACCCCCAACAGTAATGGGTACCCACCATGTCTTATCCTCAGTGGTCAACACAAACCCAACCTTGGAAACAGGGGTGGAGAGGACCTGTATATGGAAATGTCCCCTTTCAACCAACAAATTTTCCCACCTATCCACAATATCCTTCTAATATTTCATAATTTCTCCCAGGATTTAACTCCATTGCTCTTCTTCCACCCCCACAACCCCCACAACCACTTGCACTACCCATGAGTCCAAATATGCAGCAACCAATGCAAGTTGCACCCATCCAAAACCCTCCTCGACCTACTCCTATTCCTACACAACCTATCCCTAACCCAAATAACAAACCAACACAACTTATACAAAATGTTGAAGTACAAACCTTTCCTACACATGTAATAACGCTAGCTCTATTTAATGGAATTGAATTAAGATCAGGAAGGATTGTAAAAAAAACAAATCCCACTATGGTTATTCAAGAGGAACAAGTTCATAATCACACAAACCAAGAAGAACAAATATATGTCCAAATGGTTCAAAGAGAAGAACAGATGAATGATCCATTGAACGAAAAAGGAAACACTCCAATACCACAATCCCTTCTCCCAACTCCCTTGTAGAAAAAACACCCCATGAAATTAATCCCCCTTACCCAGAAAGGTTGCTTGTAAAGAAAACCAAGGAACCTCTAGAACATAATCTAGAGACTGAACTCTAGAATATATGTGTAAAGATCTCACTACTACAGGCCATTAAAGACATACCTATCTATGCTAAAAATTTAAGGGACCTTTGCATTAAAAATACAGGGAGAAAAAGGAAGGATCCTTATGTCATACAGGTTGTAGGGAAGTTATCCAAATTTATAACAGAGATGCCTTCCAAGTATAGTGATCTAGGGAACCCAGTGGTAACCATAGAAATCAATGGTGTTTCCTTACCTAACACATTGATCAATCTAGGGGTATCAATAAATGTGATTTCAATAAACACTATGAAAACACTGCAACTAGATCACTTAAGACCTACACAAACCTTGCTAGAGCTTGTAGATAAGTCAATCATCACCTCGACATGAAGTTTAGACTATATAACAGTAACATTAGCCTCTTGGGAATACCCTGTGGATTTCTTGGTAATCCATCCCAAATCCCCTAAACCAGGACACCCAATGGTACTAGGCCAACCTTAGTTGGCCACTGCTAATGCAATCATCAGTTGTCGATCTGGAGAAATGACAATTTCCAATGGCACTCAAAGTCAAAAACTTATCCTTTTCCCCCCCGCCCAACTATCCATTGAAGTTTCTCTCTAGTTGGAGAATCCTTATGGGGAGGACGACTGTACTCAACCCTTATTGACACTTGAACAAGTAAAAGGAGTACAAGAACACTCTGAGGATCAAATCCTAAGTCTATTCTTGGCTGCTTTGGCATACATTGACTATCCCCAATCATTCCCTAATTACACACACATCTTTAGCCCTGAATTTCAAGAAATTTGGCACCCTTCCACTTCTACAATAACCATTCTTTCACAAGTAGAGGAAGGGAAGGAATCTGTTGTCCAAGCTATAGAAATCAGTCCTAGAAAGTCCATGTATATCAATGCAAGCCTAGAAATAGATCAACAACAAAATATAGTACAAATGATCCAAGGGCAATCCAATGCGTTTGCATGGGATTACTCTGACATGAAAGGGATCCACACAGATACATGTATGCATCATATTTACACTAACGACCAGATCAATCCTATCTGATATCCCCAGAGAAGAATGAACCCAGCCTTGAAAGATATAGTAAAGGAAGAACTCCAAAAACTCCTACAAGCCAATTTCATTTACCCTATATTAGATAGCGAATGGGTCTCCCCATTAGTTATTGTACCAAATAAAAATAGGAAATGGAGGATTTGTGTGGACTTTTGAGAACTAAACAAGGCCACCTATAGAGACTACTTCCCTTTACCTTTCATAGATCAGGTCTTGGATACCTTATCTGGGAAGAGGTACTTTTCTTTCCTGAACGGGTTTAGTGGTTACAACCAAATACAAATTTCACCAGAAGAACAGGATAAGACTACGTTCACTTGTCCTTAGGGAACCTATGCCTATAGGGTTCTCCCCTTTGGGTTATGCAATGCCCCTGCTACCTTTCAAAGGGTTGTCTTGGCTATTTTCTTCGATCTGACCAATGATTGTGTGGAATTCTACATAGATAACTTCATGGTATATGGGGATGATTTCCAACAAGCATTGGATAATTTGAATAAGGTACTGGTTAGATGTAGAGAGACCAACCTCTCACTCAGTCACAAAAAATCAAGAATGTTGCTTACTGAAGGAATTGTTCTAGGTCACCACATCTCCGGTACCGGAATAAGAGTAGACCCTACCAAAATCGACATTATTTCCCAAATTAAGATCCCTAGTTCACAAAAGGAAATAAGAAGTTTCTTAGGGCATGGTGGCTACTATAGGAGGTTTATTCAAAATTTTACAAACCTAGCTGCTCCCCTTTTCAAACTACTAACGAAAGATGTTGAATTATGTTGGGATGAGCAATGCCAAATCTCCTTTGAGATCTTAAAAACAAAACTTTCAAGTGCTCCTGGTTTGAGAGGTCCAAACTGGTCTCTTCCTTTCCATATATGTACATATGCCTCAGATACCGCCTTTGGAGCTATTTTCGGACAAAGGGAAGGGAAGATTCCTTATGCTATATACTTCATTAGTAAGAACCTCTCACCTACTGAAGCAAACTATATTATCACAAAGAAAGAATTTTTATCAGTAGTACATGCCATCAACAAGTTTAGACACTATATAATAGGATTCGAAGTTTTTATGCACATTGACCACTCAGCTATCATATTTATAATGAATAAACCCGTCACAAATGATAGAGTAACTAGATGGTTGTTGTTACCATAAGAATTTAATATCACTATCATAGATAGGCCTGGAAGAGACATCTTAGTTGTTGATTTCCTGTCTAGACTTATCCATACAGGTGACAGTACTCTAGTAGATGATCATTTTCCTGATGAGAATTTATTCGCCATTTCTACTTTCACCCCTTGGTATGCAGATGTAGCCAACTATTTGGTAAATGGAAAGCTGCCTCAAGGTATGACATCCAAAGAAAAATAGAGAATCATTCAGCTAAGTGCCAATTATATGTGGCATGAGGATACCCTATACCGAACGGGACCTGATTTGGTAATCAGAAGATGTGTCCGGGAAGATGAAATGAAAGATATCTTCAGAGCCTTCCATGATGGCCCATGTGGAGGCCACTTTGTTGACAAAAGGACAGCTTACAAAATCCTACAATCTGGCTATTATTGGCCTACCATTTTTAAATATGCAAAGAAATATGTGGCCATCTGCGATGATTGACAAAGAATGGGAAAACCTACATCAGTCGACGAAATTCCACTCCAAGCCCAAGTAGTAATCGAACCCTTTGAAAATGGGCCTTAGATTTTGTAGGACCTATCAATCCCATGTCCCGCAGAAGAAAATGCATATTAGTTTGCACAGACTATGTAACAAAATGGGTAGAATCCAAGGCCTTGTATTCAACTAATGAACAATTTGTGGTAGACTTTCTCTTTGAGGAAATTTTCACTCGTTTCGGGGTGCCTCGGGAAATAGTCACTGACCGAGGGACACAATTCACCTCAAATTTGGTCAAGGCTCTTACCGAATAATACAAGATCAGACACAAAAAATCTTCACCCTATCACCCCCAAGTCAATGGCCAAGTGGAATCAACCAACAAAGTGATAGAGGCCATCCTCACTAAGACTATTCAGCTGCATCACAAAGACTGGGCTGATAGGTTTCCTGAGGCCTTGTGGGCCTACAGGACAGCCTGGAGAAATACTACAGGCCATACACCTTATGAGTTGGTGTATGGGAAGCAGGTACTACTGCCCATAGAGTTTTAGGTAAAGACCTTTAGAAATGCCATGCAATTAGGAATGGACCTGAAAAAAGCTCAGAAACAGAGGCTATTACAATTGAATGAGCTTGATGAGATAATACAGGATTCTCTACAAAGAACCACTCTGATACAAGAGAAAAGGAACAAATGGCACGATAAGTACATTAAAAAAAAATCCTTTGAGCTAGGTGATTGGGCCCTCCTATATGATAGCAGATTCAAAAATTTTAAAGGAAAACTGTATACCAAATGGATGGGGCCCTATGAGGTTGATATAGTCTATGACAATGGTGCAATGAGGACAAAAACTATTGATGAAGATCAGACTTTCCTTGTTGTAAATGGACATCAGTTGAAGGTTTATCATAAACCTATGTCAAAGGAGGATTTTGTCAAAAATGTTCTTCAGACTTCCGAAATGCAACTGGTAAGAAAGAGGGTTTCCCCTCCTACTGACCTACTCTAGTAATTTCAAATTGTATAAATTCATTTTTTGTACATAGGTGTGTCATGAGATGAAGTTTTTATTTATTTTTAACTGACAAAGACAAAAGAAAAATAGGTGGTATTCTCATGTAGATAAACAAATAAGGAGGACCACTACCAGAGAGAGAGTCTTCTTTAATTTTTTCAGGCTCTTTAAAATTGAAAATATCGGCGAGTAGGAACTGGCCCGGACTCGATACAAAACCATGAGACAGTAGAGAGAGTCTTCTTTAAGTTTTTCAGACTCTTTAAAATTGAAAATACTGGCAAGCAGGAACTGGCCCGGGCTCAATAAAAATCCATGGGACAATATAGAGAGTTTCCTTTAAGTTTTTCAGACTCTATAAAATTGAAAATACCGGCGAGCATTAACTAATCTGGGCTCGATAAAAATCCACAGAAACGTAGTAGTTAGAATTATTATTATATTGTAATAAAAGAGGAAATTCTAGCAAAAGCATGGTCACCTTGGTTCCAGAAGAAAAGGGGTTATGTCATCTTAGTCACTGTCCATTACAGAGTACTCTCTTGTTACAAATCTTTCCTGCATTATTCCTCTATATACTTTGGCAACTACAGGGTTTTCCAGATGAATTTGACCACAAAACACCAGCTATTCCTATAAATCTTCGTCACCAGAATCAGTGTCAAGATTTTTAAGCTCCAGGAAAAGGTTCATTTTTGTGCTTATCTCACATCAATGATCACCTCTACATGATTCGGAACTCAGGTAATCCCGTATCAAATACAAATTCTACACATAGGTGATCTGGTACTTAGATAATCTAGTACTGGTAAGAATATGACGGATAACTTTCATCATGTTTCCAAGTCGTTGTCCAATTATTAGTACTAGGATATACATATTTGACACTTTTTTTTTGTATTATTTAGGAATTAGACTAAATATGTATTTAGAACATCTCATTTCTCTTGGATCATGACGTACCCCTATTTCTGTCACGAATCTCTATAGAAATCTTAGACCTCACCTCCCTGAGGAGGAAGTGTCCTACGAAATATCAAGAGTGCAAAGTCATGATGTATTTTTTCATATCAAAATCATACTCCTTCTGTCTATATGGTAAATAAACCCCATAATTTATTTTCATACTATACACGAACCACGACTCACAGCATATCGAGTAATGATCTTCGTCGATTTCATATACACAAGTCCCAATCATAACGACCATATCCTTCTGTGGATATCGTCCGACACCAAGTTGAAAACCGTTAGTAGATCCAACCTACCTCACCATATCATCATGAGTATCGACGTGACCATTGTAATCTACACTTCCATTCATAAACGCTCTTATGGATGGCTCTGCCATCCAAATGAGTGTTATTTACCATTGTTGTTACACCATCTATAGACACCCTATGTCTTTGTATCCCTTGTATGTTTCTCCCAACCAATACTCTATCATCCGATACTCAATCCTTGACCCTCTGTCCGTGCTTTATCCACCCGAGAAAATTGTTTAAGCCAGCATGGGGGTCGACAGGCATGAGCCCATATTTCAAATATACAAAGAAATAGTAGAGTATCAGGCTTGCAAGAACAAATATGAACAAACAAGGTGGGTGCCATTCTTGGAGAAATTTAAAGGTCATCATGAGGAAATTTCTCTCATCTTTGCACAAACATATGATGGAGAAAATGTGCAGCTTGGGGATATGAAGTTAAGAATTACAAAGGCTACTATAGCAGAAGCTATGGGTCTTCCGATGGTTGGAGAAAAATACTTCAAGAGAGTAATCGTGGACAAAATGATCTGCCAACAATTCATCAAGCCAGAACATCACGACCCTGATTGGACCAAGGGCGTCCCTCGAAGCTATATTAAAGAAAAATATTGGAAGATGCTTATAAGTCTACAGAAATTCCTCACCTGCGAGGGAAGGTATGTCGTGATCTTTATTTATCATTTAAATCTTTTATCACATTTCGAGGGAGGACCACAGATTAATTATCCCCACTTTTTATGGATGAGTTTAAAGAAAATGGCAAGAGGGGTGAGGTTAGTTTCCAAGAAACCTAAGACCAGCCTTCATCATCATGGTTTAATCAAACTTCTGGTTGTTCATGCTTTAAAAACACAAGGGGGTAGTTGGAAGCGGTTACTCCAATAGAGTTTCACTCAAGAAAAATATAAGTCGATCGAGACACATGAGGCGGGGACACACAGTGAGGACTCTAGCAGAAAAGTAAAGAAAGACAAAAAAATGACATCAGGAGGTAAAGAAGACACTGCCATGCCCAACTCATCTCATCCCATTGAGAAATCAATGACAGAAAAATTGGTCATAGGGGAACCTGTTATATTAAGAAAGAAGACAACCACTCAATTCCAGAGAGTAAGTCTTACTTCGGTTCAAAGGGGTAAAAGATGAAAAGAGGGCTTAGAACCAGGTGGTCAATCAGATAGTGTTCCTGAAACAATTGTGGAAATGTCATCAGAACCATCCAGTCAAATAGAGAATACCCTGACTCCCATTTAACAAAGAAATAAAAAGTTTGCACTAGCTAAAACGTCTAGCTTAGTCCTTCTCCCTAATGACCAACGATCATAGCATAAGAAACAAAAGAAGAAGGAAACGGACTAGCAGGAGGTTTTACTAGAGCCAACTATAAAAACCCCTCTAAAATCCTCTAAAGAATTGAAAAGTAATTATGAAGTTACTGCTAAGGTGACAAGTAAATATAGAAAGAAACTAGAAGGAAAGGAGGCACAAGCTCCAGAACCCATGCTTCAATATTTTAGGATAGGAATACGAGTTTTCCAGTAGAAGAAAACCCCAGAATTTACAATTCAATCCTGCAAGATAAAGGACAAGTCAATGCCAAAGGAACAGGTGTCCAGACCTACCCCTATCAGTAAATCTAAGAAAAGTAAATTGTTTGAAGAAACTCCTACTCCTGTCAACAAGTTTAAGAAAGCCTCACTGCCCATACGCAGGACCACCAAAAGTATGGCCAAACTAGCGGCAAATCCAAACATACCTTCTCCTCAAAGATAAGCTATGGATATTTTGAGTTCTCTAGAAAGAGAGAGTGGTTGGGGAGTTTCCACAAGCGAAAAAGAAGGAATGGTAACAATGCGTGAGACAGAAGGGTTGGTAACAGAGACTTTGATGGATTTGAGGAAAGGAAAAGAATCACGATAGGTGGTAACTTAGGAGGCACTCACACCAAGTCTAGGAAATTCCCTCAGTAGACGAAACATGATAATGAAGGCTCTGAGGAGTCTGAGGAAAGAAAAAGAGGCTCGAGAGATGGTGGCTAAGAAGGTACTCACACCAAGCTCGGACAAACCCCTGAATGAACAAACATTATTAATAGAAATTGAGAGATTGAAACAAGAAGTCGAAGAATACAAAATACTGGACAGGCATATCAAGGCGGAGAATGCGAAATTGAAAGAACAACATGCAGAGGTCTCTACCAAACTTAACAAGGTCTTGCAATTGGTCCATTACACTAGGGTGATCAAGAAGGAATTGAAGAATGAAGCTTTTGGTGTTAACATTTTTCAATCTAAGGAATAACGGAGGAGGGTCCAATTGTGCAGGAAGTTTTTGGCTATCATTTTTGATAACATTGCATGAGGACATGCAATATCTTTAGCATGGGGGAAATGTTGAGTCTCTATTTTGACATAAGATATTGCCCTATCCTACCCTATATCTAAGATTTTTGCCTCTATTATAAACCTATACTGGACTACTCCCTCCCCAAATACATGCCTAATAGCTATGTCATCACTACAAGAGGTAATTGATGATTTAAAGCATGTTTGTTTAACTTTCTTAAATTAATTCGATTGAAAGTGTTTTATTTTGTATGATCCTAATAATTTCATTTATGAGCAGTCTATTCAGCACTACCAGACACCGTGTAATATGGTATCGAATCCATTCTGGTACTCAAGACAACTTTAATCCAGTACCAAACCCATTCTGGTACCAAGACATGTGTTATTACGGTACTACCTGCTCTGCTCTATTCCGGTACTAGACTCGCGACTATGTGAAATCTAGTACCATAACCTCTGTTTCTAGAATGCACCGGTTGGACCAGAATAATGGTGAAGATTTCGAGAAGACAGTTGGATAGAAGCGCCCAAGTCATTTTTCAAGTTCCAAGAGACTCCATCTCTCATGCACTTCGTGTCATGAGGATGGAGTCGATTCCTAAAAATTCAATGTAAATCCTAAATGAAAAATTTCTCAAATTGTTTAATGTTTATCCATAGATATAGATAGTATCATCTTACCTTATATAAGGAATGTTATATAGATTATAAAGGGAGATTGATAATAGCGAATGTAAAAATTATGTTGCAAGAACTAGACAATACTTATCATTGTCGTATATGGAGTAAAGACTATTGATCCAATTTACCAGTTGAATTAATACATAAAATCTTCATGTTGATTCTCGGATGCGAGTGAAAAGTTTTAGTCTGTTATTTCCTTAAAAGGTTCCTAGTTGGTTCGGCAAGGGCCCACCGCCCCAACCAAGGTAAACCTCCTTGTATATGTTATGTGTGTTTGTGTGGATAGTTTACAACAGTGTGTGTGTGATTGATCTTTATTCCATTTTCCAAATTGAGCATTGAGTTAATCATTTTTGGATGGTGTGAATAAGAGAGTGTTAGATCGAATAGGCATTTCATTCTTAGATGTTGAAGGTAGTTGTTTCCTAATTTGAAGTGTGAGACTAATATTTGTGTTCATGATTGTAATAGACCTAGTATTGCAAGGGACCAGGAGACTTTGTATTTCATCTTCATGTGTTGTAATAAAGTCTTTCAATGATACTTAACCTCCCTTGTGTTGGTTTGATTGAATTACATGAGGTTGAAGTTGGCCTTTGTTTTGAATGGTTGGAATTGATTGTTTTAATTATTACAGGAGACAAGCTTCTTAAAGTTCATCTTTCCAATTCAAGCACCTGAAATGAACAGACTTGTTTCTCTAGGACTACATCTCTTTGATTGACTAATTGTTTAAGTTTCATTATTAGTTTTCCCTGCTAGGTTCAAAGAATATTTTGGAGTATTTGGAAATCTTAGAAATAGGATTTGTATGTTATTAATTATTTCCTATATGCAACAGACTTGGGTAGGTTACTTGTTCTCGACACATATGGTGTAATGACTCTTTCGATTACGAATCATGGATTGACATTTAAATGAGTGTGAGATATACATATTGACGCACCAACACATGTCAAAGACATTGTGGTGGTGCATTTCAATTAAATGGTCCAAGTTAATTCTTGATCTTTACTGATGTAAGATGATTATGTTATAAACAATGCTAGGGTTTTATATTCATGAATAATTATTTTATGAAGTGAACTACTAGTTTCACTTCATATGGTATCAAAGTGGTTGTTCTCTTGACTTGTGGTCAATTTCAATTCACTAATGGCCATTAAAATATTGGACTAGTTCAATTCATTAATAAGATTATTTTAAAAAGAAATTCTAAATTCTAAATAGCATAGAATCTTGACAAATAAAATTTTATTTGTAATAAAAATAGAAAAATTCACTAAAAATCATTAATGAAAATTGTTACTAATGACAATAATTTCTACAAACATCTTAAAATTGATAACAACACCATAATCAAATAAACAAAACACAAAACACGGTGTTGAATTCAAGTTGAATAATTGATATTGGGAAATACCTTGAAGCAACAATGAGCCTCAATAAAACCAATATCAAAAGCAATCAACTTGGATAGAGAAACAAAATGACATGTGTTACCCTCACATGCACACTACTACATATAAGCCACAACCTTTTATAAATGCACACTACTACATATAAACCACAACCTTTTATAAATGTGTAATAACCATAAACCATTTTTTTAAGAGCAATACTTTCTCACATTAAAACCATTTTTTTTAAAACCCAATCATTTATAATGACAAAAATAAATTTGAGTATATAACTAAAAAATAAGAAAATTGTGTTGTAAGACATAAAGTTTACACTTAAGCATATCTCCTTACCATTTTGGTCATTGAATATTTGCATCTGACGAGTGATGAATGTAGAATATATTCCAAGGGTTCAAATGTCAAATGTCTCTTCTCAGTAGTGCTTTAGGTGTATGGATATTTTCTCATTCTCAAGTTACACTAATGACTACACTCTTCACTTTAAGGGCACTTTTAAAAAAAATTATTAAATCATTTGAATGTGTTTGTGTTACTAATTGATGTTGTTTTTTWTATGTGAATACGCATAACTCTTTGGTTGTGTGAGCTTCGCTTTAAGTTCAATGTTTTGAAGGATCCTCCTATTTAGACTTCTTATAGAGGATCATATTATGATGTTTTAATGGTTAGATTTTTCTTTAATGTGTATTATGGATGGTTTATGAATGTTTTAATGGTTAGATTTTTCGTTAATGTGTATTATGGATGGTTTATGATTGTTTTTTTTTAATGGCATGTTAATCATATGCATGAAGTAGTGAAAGATATTATGTTTAGGAGATAAATGCATAATAATCCACATATATTTTTAATTGATTTATTTTATTAACCCTATTGCATGGGTTATGTTTAAATGCTTTTTACTTGGTGGTTTTGATTTGTATTTGGAATTGAGGTTTGAATTGGTAACCACAAGGCTCCTTTTCTTACCTCATGAATGTGACAATGTTGTGATTTCAAATTATTTCTCCTTCAAGAATCCCTTGTCAATCTTCCAATCATGATGGCTTGATTGAATTTTTTTGTATGTTCCTTTGTTATCTATGAAATAGTTTTTGAACGATTTATATCAAAGGCAATTCGTATTGTGTGAACAAATAGTAGGAATCTCATGATCAAGACTCTATTTCATAACAATGTTCAATATATGATCATGGGACACATAGGATCAACAAAGTTCAATGGTATTCAAGTAGAACTAGGACACATAAACCATCAAGGTGTATGAATTTCAATCATGTGATGATGAGTTGGCATTGAGCATATGAGAAACTACTAAGTCAAGGATCAATGATGAATCTCCTTGCCTAGTGAAGGGAAAATGACATGTGATGAATCACACCCTATCATATACCCATTTGATACAAATCACTTGTAAGTCCTTAGAAAAAACCAACAAAGCCAACTCGACTTTTAGAATTTATTTTATTGATCACCAGGTAAGAGGGTCTTGACCTCCTCTTTAGTTTTGTCCATTAATTTTCCTATATTTAGGCTTGTATGACCCTTACAAAATACCATTAGGGTTTGTGTAAGTTCATATAGGGTTAGAGGAAAAAAAAAAATAGGTGCACAACTATTCCATCTTTAGTTTCATGTGTCACACAATGGGTCAACTAGCTTACTACATGAAGTTGTTATGCAAATAGTGACATGACATGAAAATATTCAAGATATAAGTGTGCATTGTGTGGTGTGAAGGTAAATATCCCCATGCAAGGACATTGTGCAATTGTTGGATGGAAAATTGTGCAATGTGCACACTTATGAGGAAAAATTATGCATAGATGGTATACGAAATAAACTATTATATCTGTAGTATTGATGGTGGCTTTTCCCTTTGATTTTGATTGGTAAATGAGTATATTCACTATAGGGAGAGAGATTTTAAGGATTTATGGAATGATGTGGTTGGGAAACCAGAAGTGCAGAGTCATCTTGCATGGTATGGGTTATTCAAGCTACTTCAAAACCCTTTTATGTGTGCTAATGAGGTGTTATTAAGGAGGATCACTAGATTTTGGTATCTTGATGGGGAGTGTTTTGAGATTTAGAGAAAATGTCTAGAGTTGGCACTACTGGAAATCTATTTCATGATTGGTTTTCCCTTCTGTGAATAGGTGGGAGATAGTTGGCCCCAACTAGGAGGGGGTAGGACCTTGGAGGAATTGATCAAGTCTCACGCCGTGAGTGAGGGATGAAGAAGGTTGATGGTGCTATCCCTATTGGTGTGATCTAGTCTAAGGAGATGTGAGATATTGTGACCATGGTAGTGAAAATATTGGGATCTTATGGCCCACATGTTTTCTTGGGTAGCCATATGTTGATGGAGGAGAGAGTTCTATAGGGAACACATTTTAGATGGCCCAAAATGTTACTAATTATTCTAAGGAGGAATTTGACGATTTGTTGATGAAAAAGTGGGGTTAAAATTGGCTTAGGTATACTTTTTTATTCTTTGAGAGAATCTCAATGCTTATATCACACCATTTAGTTTGATCGGGAAGGACATAGGAGCCTAGGATGTAGTGATGGGAAGAGTTGATGAGCCTAGGATGTATAATTAAATAGGTGTATAACTAACATTAATTACATTATTGTATATTAATGTTGTATTATATAATATAATTTATATATTATATATGATATAATATATAATATATAATATATATCCAAAATAAAAGAATAAAAAAATCCATTATTAACTCTCGCACTCACATATATCCAAAATTTTAAAAAAAACAATCCATTGTTAATTCTCTCGCTCGCAGCCTCACCTCCTACTCATAGCCTTACCTCCCGCTCATATCCTTACCTCCCACTTGCAGCCTCACCTCCCTCTCATAGCCTTACCTCTCGCTCATAGCCTCACCTCCCACTCACACACGTACCTATCTGATCACCTCACCAGATTCTTTGTAGAGGAAAGTCGAAGCCTTAGCATTGGATCCCTATAGTCTCACCTCACCAAATTCTATCCAGATCGAGCAGAGCCAAAGCTACTACAATGGAGACAAAGGAGAGATGAAGTTGCTACATTGGAGACATAGGAGCCCTAGTTCGAGTGACAGAGGTGCCCTAGCTTGATAAATGTCGCCAAAATCATCGGTAAGTGATTTATATGCAAAATTGGTGGTAGAGAGATTGGTGAAAGAGGTGCACTCTATCCTTAACACCGTGGCCAATTATAGACATGAAACCCTATGCCTCAAGAAGCCTTCTTTCATCTAAATTTCCTCCTCCCAAATTTTTGCATACTCAACCACAACCATTGCCAAAGTATTCTCATTGTTTTCCTTGAGCATAAACCAATATTCAAGTTAGATAATGAGACATATAATCCTTTAACTATGAACATAACCAAAACTACAGAATGATTGTGAAGATAAATTTAAGTAAAGATCAATCAGTATTATGTTTGTAATAGTTGGCTATACAGGAATGCATCAATGTGCATCCAAACAACCCCTATAATACCACTACAAGACCAATAACAACAATGATGTTAATCACATAGGCCACCCAAGAATTAACTGATCCCAACTTAAACAAATCAGGTAATCAAAAATAAATTTACAGGACCTTTCTCTGTTGCAGCAACAATTTCATAGAAGTCATACAGGACCATGTTTTTCATAAGCTTAGTGTTAATAACAATAGGTTTTCCAATAGTGAGTGTCCTTGTATTATCAAATATAATGCAGACCACCTGTGGACAGAAAAATCTCCATTCATCAATGAACCTTTTCTTTTAAAATACAAATATAACCAGACTCGGAGAAGTACTTCTCTAACTCTAGAAACCTAGTTCATATTCAAACAACGAAAAGGTCTTTTTCCAATATATCACTTACTTTATGTGCACTCTCAAGTACCTTTCCCTCTTTGATGAGAACACCTTGTGTGGCACCTACTCTAGTGCCCACCATGATTGTAGTGGGTGTTGCAAGGACTAAATCATAGGGACAATATATAACCATGACAAATATGCCAAACTGAAGAGCAAGCTCAAACTTATCCATCGAAGAAGGGATCCAAGTCTTGGGATATGAACCAATCTTGCCTACTACAAAACATGCTAGCCAAGTAGTAAACGAGATCACAATAACCTACAAAATAGTGAACAAAGGTAACCATGCTTAGTTTCAAAAGTAGAATTCCACATGAGCTAGGTTCAACCAAACTGCCAAAGGCTCGTTTTTTACATAAATGTGGAAGAATAAGAACTTTGAAATCTAAGGAAAAATGACTCATCTGTGGAAGAAATAATTAAAGAAAATAAGGCAATGTTTTTTTAATTTCCTGTGTGTATGAAAGCACTAAATAAAATAATGCATGCAAGGTAAAAATGACACTAAAGAAAGTGTGTTAAGTAAGCAAGTGCATTTTCATATGCACCAAAACTTATAGATAGTTGCAGTTCACATATTTTGATAGAATATACATGTGGGGGTTTGAAGCCCCATTCTTGTTTATCATATCTTCTCAGGTCTCTTCCACCCCCTTCCTTCAACATGGGAGCATCATTTCTTATGTACTTAGTTCAGTCACAGTTGGGATGTACTTCAAATTTTAACACCCATATATATGTATATGAGACTGATTATGTCATATTAATATATTTTGGCCATGGTTTCTTGCATGATGTTGTATTCAATACTTCTTCATTGTCTCACTATTTATATCATGAGTTATCTCAATGAGTATGGGTACGCCTACCTTGTCCCATTGAGATCATGTAGCTCACCACCTTGTGACCCTTTTGTTGACAAGTAATTTTTTATGGCCTCTTCGATGGTTGCGCCTCTATTTTTTTCCTGTGGCATTTTTATCTATGACAAGGATATGGATATTTATTTTGCACCTCTATTATTTTCCTAGCAGTACCGCACACATAGTAATCTATCAAGAAATTATTTCTTTTCTTAAAACCTCTTACTCCTTCCCATAGCTAGTTTTCATCGAAGTTGAAATTCTTTCATTTCATTTTCCTCTTGCATGGTTTAAAGAGTCGAGTCAAAATGAAATCAGTTTCATGACCACTCCTTTGAGTAACAACAGCCTAAAATAAATCACTAATTAAAAGTATTTAGAAACTTTTCTAGGGCTCTTCAAACCCATCTTAGCTTAGGTGTAGAGCTTTGGAATAGGATTGTGAAAATAAATTTCCAAAGATGCTAAACAAACATAAAGCCATGAGTTAGGGAGTGAATCTAGTTGGTATATCACTCACTTTGGGAAGCCCTTCTAACATAAGGGTCAATCACAAGGTCGCATTGGGGCCCTCAGAGTAATCAATCCTTCTTTGTTGGTCTTGGTGTCGACTATCGACTATCCCCCCTCTACTTTGGTATAGTAGGTGGTACCATAGAGGCCATAATATTTTAGACTTCCTACACAAGGTGAAAGCACAGGGAAGGTGGTGTTGTACCTGGGATTGATGTTGGCTAGAATCACTCAAACTCATTGGAGGGTTTCCCACTGCTCAGTGAGGTAACTTGCACCAGGGTGTTATTTTGTTAAGCAGGTTCATCGCACATGTCATGTCACACGAAGTGATGTTTAGGAGACCCAATATCCATCGTAATACCCATGACATGATGTCGCAAGAGCGTTGAAATAGTCGTCGCAAAATGACCCAAATTTGCTAGTGATAGGCCGCTCAAATTCCCTTCCAGGGCTCCAGCACAGGCCAGATAGGAAGTCTCATAGCACCATGGCTCCAGTAGTTCCAACTACCCTCATAGCTCTTCAGGTACCCTTTATGCCCCATACTGGGTGTAACGTCCCTGACCACCCAAGTCGGGCTATGATACACAGGAGAACGCTTTTGTTCTCTCTATGGAACATACTGTAACATACCCAACATCCAACTAAGCTATGCCACATAAATTTTTCGAACTTCATTCAATTAAAATATATACACTAAGAACTCTTGTGGAATATATTAAAAATATAAAAATACAAATACATTATGTAAAATCATGAATTCATACTGAAATAACAGTAAGCATAGACATGCAACATATATAGGAAATACCCATAAACATACAGACATTTATGCCCATGCATAGGATAACCCATAAAACTGAACACATAAATAATAATGCAACATGTAAATTTATCACACAATTGACACTTATCTTGGTAAGAATATCACCAACTGCATGCAGACCTTCCACGACCTCCCAGTCTTAGACCACATTGCTCATCACTCTTAGCAGTGGGTCACCCCCGAGCTAGGACTAAACTCCACCCGAGTAAAGGGATTCCTAACCAGGCTAATGGCTCATAGACAATAGGAAATACTCTATCATAGGTTCCCACTCAAACTAACAGCCTAAAGAACCTCATTCCCCACATGCTTGTCCCACCCCAGGTAGTGTGCCCCTTCTCTGCTCAATAGTCCTTCAGATTTCCCACTTCCTTTCTGGGATTCAGCAACAGGCCCGATATGAAGTCTCAGATCTCTGTAGTTGTAGCTTAGTACCTTCAGGAATCAATTCCCAACAATTCTCTCACCTAGAGAGATTGATCACGGGCCTGACAACCCACCTCTTCAATATCCCATGGGCCTGACAACCCGCTTCTTCAGTCCATCTCCCAAGCTAACCAGCTACACAAAAAGATATGGATATGGATATAGGTTCAGATACAATGACAGAAAAGAATCAAGGATAGTTGACTATTTTTGGCAGCCAACTCAATTTTTTTATTACTCTTAAAAAACGCTGCCTACACCCCTTGTCTCGTTAATGAAAAATCATCGTCGCATTATGCTTCTAGACATTTGTTTCATTTTTGCGACAATTGCAATTTGATTTTGATTTGATTTTCACAACTGAAAGTGTGAAAATACCTTTTTCATCATTTAGACTGTAGTCGTCTTTTATTGATTTCTCCTAAGGACACTCAACCATTGGTTTATCACATGACTGCAAAAGGTTTTTCAAACTTATTTCTTTTAAGCCCATTTTTACTTTCATTGCGCATTTGAAACTTTTTATTAATAAGCTTGAGAGCATCAAGATTTATTGGTTTTATTTTTTATCTTATCAAAGCTTTGATCTCATRTGCTTTTATTCTTATTGTTATAGTTTCTTGACTCATTATCATGAGATATTCTCGATTGCAATGTTTTAGAAATTGTGGAATGCAAACATTTCATTGCGCAAACGAATGCATTGGTGAGATTATAAGGTCAGTTTAAAGAATAATAATGGTTTGAGGGCACTTTGATTAATTTTTTTTTGAAACGATGATTGGACATATTGTTTTATGAGTTGATATTTCATGGAGCGATCAATAGTTAAACCTTGTTTTGGCATTGATTAAACCTTGGTGTAAAACGACTGATCGACACGATGTATCATTGGATATGGTGTTGGATGGAACTGTACACTTGGCAATGAATGGAGCGTATGGTGTTGGTTCTGTTCCAGGTAAATGGCACGTTAATGTGATGACACACCTATTTGTTGGCCGATACGAATGGTATAAACGTTTGTGGTTATGATAACACTGTACTCAACAATTAATGCAATGCGTAGCAGTGGTAATCCCACCACCTTCGCACGCATGCAGTTATTTCCGGTCTTGTCGAGCATTCAAGCTGTCAAACCCTCTCGTTTTCACTCTGTGCATTGTTTCATTCAGTTTGAACCCTACCATGTACAGAAGCCATGGCTCCTGTTGTAAGGGCCGAGCCCAACGGGTGCCAAGCGTTGTTAACATTTGATAGTGCATACAAAGACCTGGAAGATTATGGATGGCTTGACTTCATTAATAAGTTTGATGGCTATAGCTTCACTGTGGCTCGGCAATTTGCTTTGTCATTCGACGGATGTCGGGCCAAAGTTGGAGATGTC
>ML781851.1:234933-267914 GCA_009831015.1 Picea engelmannii | reverse complement strand
AAACTCTTTTTGAGTGAGGACTCAACCAAGTCCTTCTTTACATGTATCTATGCATACAATGAAGTCTTCATTTGGGTCTGCAATCCTTAGTATTGGGGCACTTGTTAATAATTGTTTCAAGTGTTGGAAACTCTTTTCACAATCCAATGTCCACTGAAACTTCACACCCTTCTTTTGTAAGGAAGTGATTGGGTGTGCAATATTTGAAAATCCTTCAATAAATCTCCTATAGTATCCTGAAAGACCCATGAATGATCTCACTTCCATTCTCTAATGAATTATATCTTCTCTGGATCCACTGTTATCCCATCCTTTGAAATGATATGTCCCAAATGATGAATTTTCTTTTGATAAAATGAGCACTTGCTCAATTTGGCATACAATTGATGCTCCCTTAATAATTGCAACACCATCCTAAAATGATGTTCATGCTCTTCCTATAACTTAGAATATATAAGAATTTCATCCAAAAAGACAATGACAAACTTGTCTAAATATTCTCGGAAAACACCATTCAGTAAGCACATAAAAATAGCTAGTGCATTTGACAACCCAAATGGTACCACTGTGAACTCATAATGACCATACCTTGTTCTGAAGGCCAACTTAATGATATCTTCCTCCTTAATCCTTACCTGATGTTATTCTGACCTAAGATCTATCTTTGAAAATATCTTTTCACCCTTCAATTGATCAAAAATATCAACAATCCTTGGCAAAGGATACTTGTTCTTAACAGTCACTTTATTCAACTATCTAAAATCAATGCACAATCTTAATATCCCATCTTTCTTCTTCACAAACAATATTGGGGAACCCCAAGGTGAAACACTTAGGTGTATACACCCCTTCTTCAGAATTTCTTCCAGCTGCATTTGCAACTCCTTCAACTCTGGTGTACTCATTCTGTAAGGTGTCTTTGACACTGGAGACGCTCCAGGCATTAAATTTATAGATAAATCAATATTTATCTTTGGGGTTAGTCTTGGTACCTCCTTGAACACATATTCAAAATCCTCCAGGACTGCATAATCTTCCAAATTTGGCACCTTATCTTTAGGTGTCTCCTCCATATGAGCTGCAAATATTTGACTACCTTTTTTGTAACATTTCTTCAATTGCAATGTTGAAATTTCTCTGATGGTTACTACCCTGGGAATTCCCTGCACTTTCCTTGGTCTCTCTTCCTCATCCAAGCAAGTAAATGCCTTGTTATGAAAATATAGGATAGCATGATGTTGATCCAACCAATCCATCCCAATTAGGCAGTCATAAAAACCTAAAGGAAACATGTTCAAATCTACCCTGGTGTTCAGTCCATTCATGTCCATAAGACATGACTTAACTATCTCATTAAATTTTCTTTTGGCTCTAGTATCCAGCTGCACCAAACAAGATTTTCCATGCTTTCTTCTTGGCAAATGAAAGCTTTCCACCATCTTAGGATATATATAACTATGACTAGCTCCTGAATCAATTAAAATATCAATGGTTTGGTTGTTTATCATACCTTCCACTTCAATCATATGTGATTGATACTCTTCTTGCTTGTTATCCAGGGCTGCATAGATCCTTGGTACATTTGTTCCCATGTCCTCCATCGTTTTACCTTGTTGTACATTGTGAACAGTCCTTACTTTTTCACCTCTATGAGGACAATCTCTGTACATATGATCTCCTTTACAACCCCAACATTGAATAGGTGGTTTCCTTGGCCTTTGACCCCCTATAACATCTTGGTTCTAACCCTTATAAACTATAATGTATTATGTAACTATGACTTAGGATAATGAGCCAATAATGTTGAAAAGGGGCTAGAGTGCCTAGGAAATGTAACACTTCCTATACATTAATAAAATACACCATTGGCTGCAAGACTGACGAGGACAAAAGAGATAAGGGCCTATGATTCCACAAGAGAGGGGGCTTGAGGGGCTAATTCTTGTTATTATTATTTTATTTACCCATAACTGATTTTATGGAGAAGAGAGGGTTACATGAGCTTCTTGGGAGGGAGGCCATGTGGCTCTTTTATTCATGTAATTATTTAAACATCCATTGGGGGTTGTTTTGGGGTTGTTCTTCCTTTGGTTCATCCTCTTCTCATTGGTTCACTTGTTCTTCTTCCTCTTCACTCACGACTGATAGTTCATGTGCTCTCGGGATGAGCATGGAAATGAATGGCAGGAAGAGGAGATCCATCGTTGAATGGATGTAATTATTTACTGATCATTCCCGAAGGAAATGGATGCCTGTGTGCATGAACTTGATGGTAGTTCGGATGGAACTATCCACAACTGAGAGTCCTTGGAACCTCCAGTAGGGATATTTCTTGACCAATAGCACTAGAGCCCTGGGGAGAAATGGAACAGCCTCAAGGACTACATGGCAGAGAAAAGTGTTCATTTATTGGGGTTGTGCGGGCTGAGGGGGAAAGAGAGATGGAAATTAGGATTGTTGTGAGGTTGGGAAACTTGAAAGCTACTTAGCCAACTACTGTGTATTTATACTTGGCCTAGGACTCATCCTTGTGGATTCATAGCCCTGACTCAGGGGTGACCTATTGTTGAGATTAAATGAACAACAACGTCTATGGTTGGGAGGAATGTCCTTGTTCTGCAACCAGTTGGTGAACGTTTACTTTTAGAGATAAGTGCTCTTTGTGTTTTTTGTTTAATGTATTCTGTTGTGTATTTAATTATCTCTGAGATATGTATTATAATGTGCATGTATGTTGGTTATTTGTTGTGCATGACATGTTGTTTATCTCTTTTATGATGTGACATGGATCTTGTCTTATGCATGTGGTGCGCATGCTTCTAACATTGTTGAGAAGTCCTTTGTTTTTGAATTAGAGATCAAAGAACTGAGTCTTGGGACTGTAGCATGCCTAGCCTACGGGTGGTTGGGTGTGTTGCAGCTTGTTTAAGTGGCGTAGCCTGACCTCTGGGTGGTCGGGTATGTTACAGATTGGAATCAATGCTTTTGGTTGAAACATCAGGTCGGTATGGGCCAGGTTTGTTGGTCAAAGTCTCATGGTTGAGATCAAATTCTGACCATGAAATTGAAAAGCTCAGGAGGAATGGCGTTGTAGAATCTACGTAAGATTTAGATCATCAGAGATCAGTTGTAAGGGGTTCAAAGGATCATGAAAGTACCCCTTCGAATTCAAGAGTGATTTCCATTGTAGGATCAGGAGAGATCCGAGATCGTTGTATCAGAGGATAGGTGAGCAGGGGTCGTCCAATGTAAAGGAAGAAAGGGTTAAGGTCACAACCGCCGAATCCCATCAGAGAGAGAGATCAATGGACAAGAGGCATTGGTGGGAACCAAGTTGCATGGGAGATAATTTCCCAAGGCGATCCCTCAATCCAAACCACGGTTTCACCAAGGGGTTACGTGTCAACATCAGGAGAATTGCAAGGAAAAAAGAGGGTTACTCCAAACCATCGATGCGTTCCCCCACAAATTGAAAGGCATGCAGTGATGTGACATGTTAGTACTCAAGCAACAAACCTCTGAAGAGAATAAGTAGTTGAGGACCGTCAATATGTAGGAGGATATGCGTCAACCAATCATGTGCTCCGGGTGAAAGAACTTCGGGAAAAGGTGACCAAGGAGAAGTTGAGAATTGAGATTTTCGGACCCGAAAGATCCGAAGTGAATTGAATCGGTCTAATCTAGGAGGACACGTAGCCAAAATCCATGCACTTCAGGGAAAGTGAAGGTTGAGAGTTGAGTTCTTCGAAGTACGAAGAACAAAAGAAATTGTAGTCATCGATCCATGGGAAACACGTGTCTGTATATCATGAGCTTCGAATAAAAACATTTCGAAAAAAAGTTGAAGTTTGATTTTTTTGAAGTCTGAAGGCCCGAAGGAATTGCAGTCGTTGATCCTTGCAGTAGTAACTTCCGAAGTTCTGAAGTCTATGGTTAATATGGGTTGTTTGATAAGGGGGACACATGGCAGTAGTTTGGTCGATTCGAGAAATTTGAGTTCGAGAGAATTGGAAGTGTGATAGTGTGGAAACTCTCTAAGTCCTGAATCCTAAAGATCCAAAGTGGTGGGGCATGATGACATCACCAGGAGGTGATGTGGACCCCGAAATTTATGAAGTGATGTGGCTTGCGGATGTCACTAGGGATGACGTGGACACATGGAATGTGCACCATGTTTCAGTACGTTTTGAGCATGCAGATGATTGAAATCTCAGATAGTACATGACACATGTCACCTGCCTGATTGAACCACATGTCCTCTTACAATATTTCTCTACATGGGGACAGATCGTGGACTCCAGAGAAATTACTCTGAGAGTTTTTAGTTGAGAGTTGAAACTCCTGAAGCCCGGAGAGCTAGAGACCCGAAGTAAACGTCGATTTTTAGATCGTTTGAAGTACACTTGAACCTTCAGATCGGGAGAATAGGTGGCATGAAGCTATGGATTTCAAGTAAGGACCTGAATTAAACGTCGATCATCAAATCATCTGAAGTAATTCCCCACTATATGATTCAAAAGGACATGTGGAAGAATCTTGTGTATCTCAAGGGAAGTAAAGTTTGATATTTAATAATTCCAAAGTCCGGAATTTTGAAACGACCATAACTGTCAATATGGGAGAGGTAAGTCTAAACTTTTCGTTCCCAAGAGGTATATCTTGATCATTCGTTTAGAAGCACCGTCAAGATCGTGAGTTCAATGGTCACCTTGCATTGTGCGGATGGGAGGTGCTAAGGATTTACGAAGTCGAGGGTAGGCTGCAATCGAGACCACGATTTTCGAAAAAGGACATGTGGTGGCTTGAGGTGAATTAAAGGGGAAAGAGTAGTTTGGTTCCAAACCACCTTTGAGTGTGGCCTCAATCATGCGTCTGTGTGAGGTGATCACCTAAGGTCACATCTAAGGAGGGGCCAAGAGAAAAAGGAGCTAGTTCCAACTCTGATATTTTTTGCAAGGGAGAAGGAGAAGGTCATGGGGGCCATCAGACCTATGCCAGAAAGCTATAAGGGCTTGTGTTTAGATACAGAATGAAACCATCAAGGTTTCGGAGATCCAATTCAGCTCGAGATTGAAGACCCTTGACCGGGAGGTCACACAGCCTTAGGATAAGGAGGTATGCATTAAGAAACAAAGGGAAAATAAGAGGCAATGCTCAAATCAATAATCATGTGTTTTTGCACATATGGTCATATGTAAATGGTTTGACGGAAGTTCCTCATAAAGATTTAATTTGACAGAGAGTTAACACTAGAATAATACAGGGAATTGATAAAGGGTCAAAATATGATATGTTTGTGAACTGAGAACACAACAGAAGCATGAGTATGATATAATGAGTTGATCCATGTCTGTGATCAACTCATGAGACAAAAGAAATGACACACAATCATAATTAAAAGAGATTTAATTCATGAGCATTACGAATAAAGGATAAAAAGGAAAAATGATATTAATTAAAGAATAATATTATCACTTAAACGAAAAGGTACCTATAAATTTAATTGAAAATTTTTGTATGATATGTATAGCTCTAACAATATGGATGCTTGTAGGTTTATCAAGATTAGAGGTATAACCAGATCAATTCAAGAATATGATCAGATGTTAGGGTCATGGAGGCATGACTTTTCTTACAAACGTTGGATGAGGTACTACAAAAGAAAGAATCCTCAAATGGGACATGAAGCTATCAGGTGAATAATGTCATTAATGGGCATAGAAAAGAAAATTAAGGTTCCATATCCTTGAAGGTAGAGATGTGTAGACAGTTGCAAGCTTGATGTGGAAGGAAACAAAGAGCTTAAGAGGTGGTGTGTGAATAATCTATATGTGTCAAGCATAGGAGTTCTAGGGAAGGATTTGTTAGATATGACTTATCTACTGTCTAAAATCTTAAATCAGAGTTCAGAGTGGAAGCAAGATGCCAATGCAGAGGAATTTGAATGCTCTCTCACTTCAAAAGTGGCACTGAATGAAAATGGATTTCCATTGGGAAATGGTACTAAGTGGGAAAGAATGGCCAGGTGGAACGTGGCTGGAAAAGTGTTCAGAACCAAGGAACCATAGTGCAGATGAGAAGAATGGGAGAACGCAAGGCATCAAGGATCTAAAGGAATTCAAGGAAAACCAACTACAACAAAAATAGATAAATAAATAAGTGAATTGAAACAGAAATGCACTAGAGTGCATGAAGCATACAATGAAGTTAAATTGCATATGCATTAGTAGGCATGCTGACAGTAAATTCTTGGTGCATATAGATGTGTAATTCTGCATATGTACATGCTTGGATATGCATATAACATACTAGTGAACTTAGAATAGTCTGTTATTATGAAATAATGTTTGAGTATGACTAAGTATGGTTTATGTATTCAGGAAAAATGATACAACGGGGTTAAATATGTGGATGTTGTTGTTGCTTATAATTTCCATTGAGGTGAAGACCCATGAGGATGGCAGGAATGGTGATCAAAATGATGAAGGGGGAAGTCTATGAGCTTCTACAAATATCAGTTGGCTAGACAACAACAAGTAGGTTGGTAACAACCAAGTAGGTATGCATTTAGTTTTCGTTGATGCATACATGTTGAAGGGGATCGAGGTAAGGATTCCTTCAGTTAATTTTCAGTATTTAAATTGATATGTCATGGCTGAAGGCCCAGAGTGTGTAAGTGTTGTTGATGATAGAATGAACTTAGATAAAATGTTAGTTGAATATTATGTTATGATTGGTTATGGGATCATAACCAGGTAATTCAGGAGACATACTCCTTATATAACAATGGATATCCATAGAGCTAGTCATGTGTGAGACAATAATATGGTTGGATATGGAAGGTATATAGCACTATGTGAGTGCTCAATAGTATCTACTGTATATCTAATGTTTGTATTGCAACCTCTTTTCCAACACTAAAGAGAACTTAAGGATTATATTATCGGTGTTGTGTTTGGGTGGAAAAGGAAGGTAACCAAATAGTTAGGCAAGAAGTAGGAAGTGTGTGGATGATGTGTTGAATCATTGGCCAGAACTTCCAACTCATGATGGTGGAATACATGGCATAGTTATGTGGTATTATGTAGTCAATGCATGGATGAATTGTGTAGATGGTATCATGGATATTGGGACATTTATTGTTATCTTATTAACTATTGCATTATGAAAATTCTGTGTGACTGATAATACATGTGTATGTAATGATGAGTTCATTCCAATTGATATTTGGATTAATATAAGTAATTGAATTATAGTTGTAAACAATTCTGAGAGCATTTTATGATTTTGTTTTGAATCATTGTCATGAAAATATATATCTTGTACATGAGATATTGACAATTTCTTTGGCTGAGGAATGTTGAAATTGCAGGAGGAAATGAGTCTAGTAAATGGAAGTGTTGTAAGCCCATAAAGAAGACTAATGCCTATTGCTTCAAGAGTCAAATTGTTATGAGCAGAAGCTCATGTCTAGAAGTTTTATTTTTCCTATATAAAATAGTTTTGGGAATTATGATTTGATAATTACTGATGAATTGTTTTGGCTGAATGTAAATTGAATAAATTGCAGGTAGAATGGTCTTGGATATGGAAAAGATGTAAGCCCATAAGGAAGATTGATATCTATAGCTGCAAAGCCAACCATTATGAGAAGAAAGATGATGCTTGGAAAATTTTATTTTTTTATATAAAACAGATTTGACATTTATGTTTGAAATGGTTATAATGATATCTCATGATGATTGTATGTGTATAATACATATGAGATGTTGGATATGCAAGCTAGAAATCATGGAAAAGGCTATTGTTGTGACATGAGAACCCTGTGTCCCTAGAAAACTTCTTGTGCAAGAGAACCTTGGTCGGGCAAGATGGATCGCCTGAGGGACTGCATAGCAGAAAAGGGGATGCATGAGCCTGGGCCTGGAAAGTGAGTGACCACAAGGAAGAGAAGACTTTGATAGCTATTGATTGGGGTCATGCACACAATGGGCACATCAAGGAAAAAAGTGAGCCAAGTTAATGAGACAACCACATGGATGAAGATCCATGAACCACACAGATAAGTATTGTATTGGATTATGAAAATTTACTCTTACAATATGAGAAAGAATGAGAATTTTATGCACAAATTTTGAACTGACATGCTCGCTAATTTGAAATATTGTAGGAAAACGATGAATGATGAAGATCTATAAAAAACCAAACTGTGAGAGAAAACAAGGTGATGTTGGAGCAACTAAATGACAAAGGCATGGAAGGAAGAAAGTCCAATGGACTTGCTACAGCTGGAGTTCTAGAACACACAACTCTAAAACTTCCTGGCCGAGTGCACTGAAGTCGGGGAGAAGTGGAACAACCTGAGGGACTTCATGGTAGAGAAAGGAGTTCATTTCTTTGGGTTGTGCAGGGATGAGAGGGAAGGATAGTTTGTTGGTTGGAACTGTTGCCAAAAATTTGAATTTTGAAGATCATCATACATGTTTTGGGTCGGAATGCCTATGCATACATGTTTTAGGCCAGAGTGCCTATGTATATAAGATTGGGCTAGATTGCATGTGTTAATTAAGGCCAGAGGGCCTAGAATTGTAATGTTAATAACATTGGAATGGTGTTGTGCACTGAGGACAGTGCCAAAATAAGGGGCGGGGGATGTAACATCCCGGTTTTAACCCTTATAAACTATAATGTATTATGAAAATATGACTTAGGATGGTGAGTCGGTAAAGTTGAAAAGGGGCTAGAGTGCCTAGGAAATGTAACACTTCCTATACATTAATAAAATACATTTTTGGTTGCAAGACCGACAAGGACAAAAGAGATAGGGGGATATGATTCCATGAGAGAGGGGGATTGAGGGGATAAGTCTTTTTATTATTATTTTATTTACCCATAATTGATTTTATGGAGAAGAGGGGGTTACATGAGCTTCTTGGGAGGGAGGCCATGTGGCTCTTGTCTTCGTACAATTATTTAAACATCCCTTAGGGGCTGGTTTGGGGTCATTCTTCCTTTGGTTAATCCTCTTCTCACTGGTTCACTCATTCTTCTTCCTCTTCACTCACTACTATTAGTTTGTGTGCTCTTGGGCTGAGAATGGAAAAAAATGGAAAGAATAGGAGAGCCATCGTTGAATGGCTATAATGATTTATTGATCATTCTCAGAGGGAATGGATGCCTATGTGAATGGACTTGATGGAAGTTCATATGGAATTTTCCACAACTGAGAGTCCTTGGAATTTCCAGTAGGGATATTTCCTAACCAATAGCACTGGAGCCCTAGAGAGTAATGGAACATCCTCAGGAACTGCATGGCAGAGAAAGGTGTTCATTTCTTGGGGTTGTGCAGGCTGAGGGGGAAAGAGAGCTGGAAATTAGGTTTGTTGTGAGGTTGGGAAACCTAAGAGCTACTTAGCCAACTACTGTGTATTTAGACTTGGCCTAGGACCCATCCTTGTGGATTCATAGCCCTAGCTCTGGGGTGACCTGTTTTTTAAGGGAAAATGAACAACAACGTCTATGGTTGGGAGGAATTTCCTTAGTCTGTAGCCAGTTGGTGAACGTTTTCTTGCAAAGATAAGTGCTCTCTGTGTTTTTTTTCTAATGTATTCCATTGTGTATTTAATTATCTCTGAGATATGTATTATAATGTGCCTATCTGCTGGTTATTTTTTGTGCATGACACGTTGTTTATCTCTTTTATGTTGTGACATGGATCTTGTCGTATGCATGTGGTGTTCATGCTTCTAACATTGTTGAGAAGTCCTTTGTTTTGAATTAGAGATTAGAGAACTGAGTCTTGGGACTACAACATGCCTAGCCTATGGGTGGTTGGATGTGTTGCATCTTGTTTAGGTGGCATAGCCCAACCTCTGGGTGGTCAGATATGTTACACCCCCTGTCTCAATCATTCTAGGTTCTCTACAAGTTGTTTGTCCCTGAGTATTATTTCTTAAGAATGGTGGCTTAGCTCCCTTCTTCCTCTGATCCATCTTGAACTTCTTTTTGTCTTCCCAAGATTTTTGGAAACTTGGTCTTGTTGTTTAGGCATTTATCTCGTCTTATGGTCTCCTCCAATGTATTTGGATCATCATACTATATTTTGTCACTGATGAATGATGGAATTCCACTCAAATACCTTTGAATTTTAAATTACTCATCCTTGATGAAAGAGACATACTTCAGTAGTTCTAAAAACCTTCTTTCATATTCATCAATGGTCATACTCCCAAGATTGATTTCAAAGAACTCTTTCATTTTCTTGTCATAGTATCTCTTAGTCAAGTATTTATTTTCAAAATACTTCTTGAATTCCCTCCAAGTAACACTTTTCTCTTTAATGTGTTGCACTTGCACAAGATGATCCCACCACATGGATGCCTTTCCTTTGAGTTGATATATAGAAATTCTACCTTCTGCATGAGAATAATAATTACGCAATTGAAAATACGTTCTCATGCCCAACAACCATGTCCCTACATCTTCATCCTGCTTGTGCTCACCATCAAATTTAGGAGGTTTGATTTTGTTCATTTCTCCTCGTATCTCATCCACCCCAGACCCCTTACACTTCCTAACAAGGGATGGACTTGATTTTCTATTTGATATCTTATTGGAATGCCTCTGGGAGTGGTGGTGATGTCTGTTAACACTCCTTGCTTCTTTTCTCATCAGGAGGCCTGTGCCTTCCATATTTTCTTGAGCCACTCTCCTTATCCAATTTATTTTCTATTTTGTTCAAGCTCTGCATTCATTTCATGTTGAAATAATCATGTTGCTCCTTGGCTCTCATAAGCCTTTCATTATCATCTTTATGTCTTTCGACATCCTTCTGCAAATTTTTAATGGCCTCTACCATATTCATGTTTTCATCCCTTCCTTCTCCATGTCCATTGGAGTTTGTTCCTTCATTGCCCAAATGGACATCCATCCCTCTAATATCATCCTCCTAACTGTAAGTCCCTTGTGCCTCTTCCATTACTATGGAATCTATGTTGATATTGATCTAATCTAGTGTTTGTTAACTCTGCAAAATGTGCAGCCAACAAAACTTTGTCAAGCTAATTGTTTCAACAATTTCATGAAAATATGAACCATTCTAGTTCAATAATATATATCAGAATTATTTCTTCCGATTTCCTAGAAAATTGAATTCCCAGATCAATTTTGTGGTGTATATTTAGATTCCACTTTCCAACACATTTCCAATGCCTTCTCCCATTCTCAATTCCGAGTCTTGAGCAGAAAGTTATGGCTATTTGAAAATTGTCCATTAATTTCTCTGTTCACGCTTCAACTTGGTGCATCTCTGCGCTATAATTATGAATTTTACACCTACTCCAATGGATTTTTAGTAGGATATAAATTGTGTTTCTTCATATACATATTATGGACACTTTGTCCAAGTTTCACCTTTTTCTAGGTTTTAGGTTGCTAGTTACAGCCTGCTGAAGTTCTAGGCCAATTCGTGTTTTTGGTATGGAATACTACAAGTACCTTCTTTTCCATTTTAAACATCTTTAACATGCCCACAAATTTAATTCAGCTCTTGGAATGTCTTCTATGGTTCAATATATTTCCATTGACTTCTCCTATGCCTCAATATGATTTCAGAGTAGAAAGTTATGGCTCTTTGGAGTTAGATGAGTCTTGAAATTTACCCTCCACTGTTTGTGTTGTAACTTTCTCATGAAAGCTTTGTTTGATGAATGGTTTACACCATTGGAAAGCTCTCTCCGAGCTCTTTTATTTGAGATGAAAATACAAACTGTGCCAAGGTACACTTTTTTCTCTTGGTTTTTGAGTACCTAAAAATGCTCTTAAGGGCCTCAAAAACGTGCTGCAAAAAGATGACGTTCAAACAATATAAAACGTCGCAGAAATTGGTTGGTTTTCCGCTGTTGTTCACCATTAAAATGACTTTGCATGCACAATTTTCAACCTGTACACCCATATTTACCATGTGCAGCAACACCACAAGATAAAGCGTGCTCCACACACCTATAACCACTATGCATCACTTCTCTGTCGCACCAATAACTGGTGCACACTACTTTTGTGTTGCACGCCAATATCCACTGCGCACAGTTTTGGTTCTTGCACTATTACCTATTGCGTACAATTTTTGTATCATGCACTGATATTCTTGGCGCATTTCACTCTACATGTTTCACCATGCCAAATTTTAGTATGCCCCCACCACACACCAATAATCTTTGCACACCATTAACTAAACTATCGCGCAACAACATATACCCACATTGCACGTGTACCAACCAAACTCCTCTACGCTCTGTCAATATTGTGCACACCATGCAATGCTAAATTTATTATGTGCAACCACACACCAACATTTTTCTACACGGCGCCAAAGTTTAGTGTGCACACTCGCACACTAACATTTTTCTGCGCAGCGCCCAAGTTTAGTGCGTGCGCCCGCACACTAACATTTTTCCACACGGTGCCAAAATTTAGTGCGCGCACCCACACACTAACATTTTTCCATGTGGCACCTAATTTTTACATATCACAAGATTTTTACTGTGCAACATGCATTTTTATATTATGCCCACCTATGCACATTCATTTCTATGTGCATCAATTCCTCGTGAATTCTGCTGCAAAAATTGGGGCTTTTGCTTAACTTTTTTCCCAATTTCTACCATAGACATTTTGCAACTATGAAATTTGTTCAATTTCACCCCGATAACACCAATTCAACCTTTTCAACAAAAAATCATTGTGGGTTGACATTTCTAGAACAAATTTTTCCCAACTTAATTCATGAATAGATAATTTTAATTATTAATCTCGCTCCAACTGTCATGGCTTCAGTGTAACTTCAAATTCGACCAATTTCAGGTCGGAATTTTCTAGAACATAGATTAAACCAATAATTTCTCACCACTTGGCCGAATTTCTCCATTTTCTCATGAATTTAACAACAAAAATTGGGGCTTTTCCCAATTCCCCATCGTTGCTTCTAAATTTTACCATGGACGCTCTGCAACTCAAAATTTGGCCACTTCGAAAGAAATCCTCTATGAAATTTCACTTCAACTCAACTTTCTCGGCCCATCCAGGCTCAATGTTGAAAACTGAAGCTATGATACCATATTGTAACGTCACTGGCCACCCAATTCGGCCCACGATACACGAGAGAATGCTTTTGTTCTCTCTGCAAAACATATTGTAACATACCCAACATCCAACTTAGCTATGCCACATAAATTTTTTGAACTGCATGCAATTAAAATATATACACACAGAACTCTTGCAAAATATATTTAAAACATAAACAGACAAATACATTATGTAAAATCATGAATTCATACTAAAATAATAGTAGCATAGACATTCAACATATACAAGAAATACCCATAAACATACAGACAGTCATAACCACACATAGGATAACCCATAAAACTGAACACGTAAATAATAATGCAGCATGTAAATTTATCACACAATTGGCACTTATCTTGGTAAGAATATCACCAACTGCATGAAGACCTTCCACGAACCTCCCAACCTTAGACCACACTTCTCATCACTGTTAGCAATGGGTCACCTCTGAGTTGGGACTAAACTACACCCGGGTAAAGGGATTCCAAACCAGGCTAATGGCTCATAGATAATAGGAAATACTATGTCACAGGTGCCCACTCAAACTAACATCCTACAGTACCTCATTCCCCACATGCCTGTCCAACCCCATGAAGTGTGCCCCGTCTCTTCTCAATAGTCCTTCAGTTTCCCCACTTCCTTTATGGGCTTTAGAAATATGTCAGAAAGAAAGTCTCAGAGCCCTGTAGCTGCAGTTTAGCACCTTCAAGAATCAATTCCTAGCAATTCTCTCACCCAGAGAGATTGCTCACGGGCTTGACAACCCGCCTTTTCAATATCCCATGGGCCTAACAACCCGCTTCTTCAGTCCATCTCCCAAGCTAACCAGCTACACAAATAGATATGGCTATGAATACAAGTTCATATACAATGACATAAAAGTATTGAGGATAGCTGACTACGTGAGTGAAAGATCATGGTATGGCTCAATGGATGCTCAATGATGGAAGGAATGATGGAAAAAGAATGATGGAAAATTAACTAAGTCCCAACAATATGTATGCATGTCCCCAACTTGACACTTGTCATGTTGGGAGATACTTTGGCCCACTTGTCCCCATCTTTAGAACTTATGATAAAATAATTATCCATACTTTATAATTTAAGAAATATTAATATAATATTCATTTTTGGTTTAAGCTCCCGGCTTAGTGCCCTTTCCTTAACTTTTATCCCCCACCCTTTCCCTAACTAGTGGATTTTATTCCCCCATATCTTTTATCGTGGTCAGTCTGTGCACAACGATGTATTTTATATTAATGCTAAGACATATACAAAAGTAGGTGCATTGTCCTTTAACATCTAGGCTCTCTGGCCTAATAATCACAAAACTAGCTCACCAGCCTATAAAACACATCATATACACAAAGGCTCCCTGGCCTCAAAATCACTCACACTTAAGTTGTTGCGCTTGGTATCCTGGAATGTGCACTCTTCCTCATTTTACTGCGCAATACATGCTCGCACTATGCCATGAAAGGTGCATACAAAAATGATGTCAAACATCTCACCAACTTAAGTACATTTTAATTTACATTCACCATTGGTTTCGTCCTATGGATATTACACCAGGGAACATATCCCCACACTTGTCCCTCCAGGGCTCCAGCCGTCTCCAAGGAAACCCAAGGAGAAATGTACACACACCCAAATCCACTGAGGATCCATAGGGTAAGATTTGTTGTCTCCAATCAGCATCTTCCCCTGAGCTACTCTTTGTAATCAACATTCCAACTTTAATCAATATCATCTCATCTGCATCACACACATGCATTTATCATGAGAGAACATAAAATAATTCATTTAGGAAATCAAAGTTAGTTCAAAGGGAATTCAACTTTTACCCAAAACATGAAATTGTATTTCATAATTTTTCTTGGTTGTTGCCATATTAGGAATGCAACCTTCCTTGTGGTTTTCCACAAGAACCAAACTGCATACCATTTTTCCTGCAATGCTTCATCTTGCATACAGCCAACAATTTGCCAGTATTTCCTGTACATCATAATTCAATTGCAACATGTACAAAACTTTATGCAATGATCTTAGAATTTCCTGCACCTAGCAATTCAATCACAATTACCAAACAATTTGACCAAATAGAATGACTCATCATTCTATGCATATGCATGTTCATAATTAGTAAGTTCATTACTTCATGTTCCTATCCATTGACTTTCCTCCAACCTAGATTTCCATCAAATATAAGTGTCAAATCGTGTTGGAGGTCGGACTAGAAGTGGTTGAGAGGCCGACAAGATTCATAAATGCATCGTTCATGAGAAGTGTGTAGTTTTGCTTGTGGACAGTCGCGCATTCTGCGCACAGTCCACAACTAGGGCTGTGTTAGCTAGCACATTCTGTGCACAGTGCATGTGCTTCCTTTGGTGAATTTGCGCACATCGATTTATGAACTAAGTATATAGTTTTATTCCCTTTTTTTATGGATTTTCATTTTGTAGGTGTACTAGTTTTTGTTGGAACTGATGTCTTTCTTCAAAAGTTGTTTGTAATTTTGCGAATGATTGTTTGGTGATAATAGATGCCCCCTGATGTGTGAGGTTAGGAGCATATGTATAGCTGAAATACATCAATGTTTCTTTTTTTGATGGTGCCATTGTGTGGAAGAGTGAAGAGAGGAACTGCAAGAGTGATCCGCCAGAGGGAGAGGTAAAATTGTGGGAACCAAACATTTCTCTAGGAATAAATTAAAATATGTATACAAATGAGGTGGGCATGCCCCATGCTCGTGTCATGAAACAAAAATGTGGGACTAAACTGAAGGTGTATAATGATGTAGATAGTTACAGTTCCCTTGGGGGCAGTCAATAATGACAGATGATGGTTTTGAATGGTGAACTGGATCTGAATTGAGTAATGGATGACGGTAAGAAGTGTCGATGACTCATAAAAATTGATGTCCTATCAAATTCATAGGTCTTCAGCTAGTATGGAAAACTACAATGGTCGCATAGTAAGACCCACCTTAACATGAGAGTTTGTTGAAGTCAAATGTTATGGGGGTCAATAGAATATGTTGGCCCTTGGTTACATATTAAGGAAGAAAGAGAATATTAAGGAAGAATAAACACAAAATACGAATTGCATGGAAGTCACATAAACTGAGGAAGGATCGAAGTAGTTAAAGAAGCAGAAAAGAAGGAATGAAGTAAGGAAAAGAAATCCGTTGAAGGAGAAGATCAAGGAAGAAAAAGCATTAAAGAAGATAGATTGTGGATAACTCAGCAAGCAGAAGAAGACACAAATGGGTGCTTTGGAGCACCTCGCGGAAAGGAAGGAATAACAGGTTCACGAAGCCCTTAAAATGTGGGTCAAGTGGACCTAGGGTTTTGGAATCTAGGGTTTTGACACCTAGACTTCGGTCTAAGGTTGTCCAAGAGTCATGTAATGTATAAATAAAAGTCTATAAGAGTTGAGAGGTTTTTTCATTGTTGGTTATGATTATTGTTGATCATTGGTTATTGTTTTTGTTGTTAGTGGTGATAGTGATATTGTTGTAAGAACGTATGTATTCTGGATCTTCAGCTAGGTGTGAAGATCAAACCTACATCTAGGTGTGCAGGGAGGGGAGAGAAAGAGAAAGAGAGAGAAATATTTGCAGCTAAGTGCACAGAGAGAACTATATGTTTTCATCTAATATATCAAGAAACACAATTATGTGGATGTAGACCTAGGGAGAGGGTGAACCACGTAAATCTTGTTGTTATTAGTGGTTGATGTTGTGTTGTTTTATATCTTTTATATTGCAATTGCATTGTTGTTCCTTATTAAAAACAGGAGGCATAAGATAACTTCATGAAGCTAATATAGACTATTAAATAACCTCTAGATTGCATTGTTTTTTTTTTCTAGAATCACTTTGCATTTCCTCTGGTTGTAGACACATGTGTCCTACAACCCCCCTATTGCTACTTCAGGTGAGACTTCATCTACTTCGCAAGTGTTGCCGAAAGGGCATGTAGTTAGGGTTTGTTGGTGCATTGTTTGATTTAAACCCTGGGTCTACCCCTATGCCAACAAATGGTTCCATTGTTGGGACCGGGATCTTCTTGAGGGAATGTCAAGGTGGTTTCCATCGAAGACAGAAATTTAGAACTGGATAGAAGAACAAGAAAGAGACTTCATCATATCTTAGAACAAGAACCCTAGCATTAGTACAAAATAATGGTTGGGGAGGTACATCTTTACATATGTGCATGAAATTTTCTTTACAGGAGTTCATAAAGAGTTATACGAGTGTTTATCCAGACTAACAGACACCTAGTTTGAAATCAGATCTCGACCACCTATGGTTTGACAATGGCGTTGATCAAGAAGGTCAAGAGAGTTGATAAAGTTGTGTCTAGAGAAGTGTATCTCTAGTTTGATAGCACTATTGGAGGGTACATTATTGAGTTTTCTATTGACAGAGTGGAATCATATAGTCAAGAAGAGAGGTATTTCTTCAAGGGACATAGGGGAAAGTTTCTACACTTATTGAAGTTAAAGATTAAGACGTTATTGCATGAGAAGAATATCTTGAAGATACAATAATTAGTCAGATTTTAAAGATAATGTTCAAGAATTCAGACAGCGACAGTGACACAGAGGTTGGACACACACGTAGTGGGAGATAGTTCAGAGAGGTTCCTCTTGCAAACCTTTTAAGTAGAACTACGGAGACGAGGTATTCTACAGTGGAAAAGAAGAAGATCTAACAGACGAAGAGTATTCAAAATCCACAAGGGAAGAGGAAGTAGAGACTGAAGAAATTCACCGAGGAGAACCAAAAACTTAAGGTACTGTGCCTACTATAGAAGTAAGTATTATTACTCCTCCTATTGTTTCAGCAACATTAAGTAGCCAGAGTAACCGGAGTAATCAGAGAACTTAGAGCTCTGTTATGAGCAGTTTAGTACAAACTCAGTCAAGAAACCCATGAAATTCCATGGCAGATGAAATGAGGTTACCTATTTTTTGAGGAGATGGATCTAAAGATCCTGACCAGCACTGGTTCTTATGCGAAGCTATATGGAGCATTAAGAAAGTCACCGATGAAGTTTTTAAGAGAGCTCAGTTTAGTACTACCTTGAGGGACTGCGCCCTCAGTTGGTACATGAAGTTTGTTACAGGATCTGTACAGCCTAAACCGTTGAGTGACATTAAGACTGCGTTGAGTGCAAAATTCAAGAAACCTAAGTCAGAATCACAGTATATTACAGAGTTGAAGGAAATCAAGCAGAAAGTGATCGAACCTATTTGGGAGTTTGATCAAAGGTTTAAGACCTTGATAGGCCATTTACGTTTTCAGATCCCAGAAGAAAAGAACAAGGAATGGTTCATCGTTGCCTTCCTACCACACATTAGAGTTCGTCTTATGCAATAGAAGGTCTCTTCGCAGGCTGAAGCTCTAGAGATTACAATGAAACTAGAAGAAACCCCTATAGGAGAATCCAGTTCATGTATGAGCCAGATTTTAAATCAATTAACTAGTTTATCTTTACAGATTGAAGATATGAAAAAGGACAAACAAAAGGAGAAAAGAGAATATATCTGGTGCATCATATGTAAAGCAGAGGGCCATGACAAAGATCATTGTCCTTTATTTAATGAATACTTGGCCTCTGGAGCACCTAACCCTTTAAATCAATATACTCTACCATGGTGTGAGGTATGTAGAAATAGATATTTCCCTGGTGAATGTTATTACATGAAGAAATATGTCTAGACACCTACCAATATTTATTTCACATTCTGTAAATATGTTGGGCATGATGAGAAGGACTGTAGGGATTATGACCTCATGCATGAAAGGTCAAGGGATACATATATAATTCAAGGAGAATTACAGTCAGAAGGTAATACTGCGTAGTTCAATTCCCCAGGAAGAGGAAACTTCAACCCTCGTGGTGGATTCAGAGGAAGAGGACAAAGAGGAGAAATGGATCGAGGTCGAGGTCAGATCATTTTATATAACTGTGCCCATCAAGGTCATTTGGAAAGGGATTTTCATAACCCTTGTACTACTTACAACTACTATAATTCATTTGATCATGTCATTGAATATTTCCTAGTATTGTTAGCAAAAATCCAGAAAAGACGAGGTGGGAACCAACAAGTACAACTAATATCAGTTGAACCTCGCAGTGATGATCCCAGAGTCATTGTGATTACTAGAGGAGGAATTTTTACAGGAGAAGATCGGGTGACTCCAGAAAAGACTATAGATCTATCATGGATCAGAAGAGCTGCAGAGAAGACACAATTGTTTGATCCAAGGAAAGAAAAGAATACATTTGAAGAAGAAAGAAGACAATTTGTAGGAGAACAAGCTTCTTCATCTAGGGCACAACCAGAAGTAAGGGAATGTGAAATTCCTCCATCATTTGATCAGTCTGCCCTAGTTAGACAAGGGAAATAGGTAAGCAAGATTATGGATTTCTTGTATACTTTCATTAATTTGATTAAAGATGAAAGCATTGTGCAGGAACTACAACACCTAATAAAACAATATGAAGTTGGGAGAATAGATCCTTTGTTGAGTAGATTTGTGAATCAAGTATCTAGGAAAAGAAGGACAAGCAAGGAACTACACCTTAGTGCTCATATTAGAGACTACAACGTGGACTATGTGGTCCTCAACTTGGGATCAGAAGTAAATATTATGATGAAGCAGACTTGGGAATTGATGAGAAAACCTAAGTTGATTTACTCTCATATTAGGCTCAGGATGGCTAATCAGCAGGCAATGAGCCCCTTTGGAAGACTAGAGCATGTCCCTGTGGACATCTACGGAGTTAGGACATTTGTAGATTTCGAAGTGATTGATATTGTGGATGATAGTTGCCCCTACCCTGCATTGTTAGGAATTGATTGGGATTTCAAAAATTCGACTGTTGTTGACCTAAAAAAGAGAAGAATGACATTTGAAGGTGATGTCCTTAGGGTCATTTCACCTCTTCATCTTGATGAAGGTCGCAGATACAGAGAACCTATAAGAGAAGAAGATTGTGCCTATGAGCTAGAGAACATATATAAACTGACATCAGGACATCATGATTATATTAATCATACATCAGACGGAAATCTATGTTGGTGAAGTGAAAGTGCATGCTCATCAAATTCAGAAGAAGCATTGGAAAACTGGCAGAACATAATATATGAATTCTCTATGCGGAGGTGTGCCATATTGACCAAGGTAGTTCGTTGGATTGGCACAGAAGTAAGTAATATTCATACATTTGATGGCTTGAAACATTTAGAGACATTTATATGTGAATTCGAAGGAATTGTACTAGTACAACAGAGGATTTTAGCACTAGATGAAGCCTTGACAGCAACACCAACTAGATGGTGGGAAACACATAAGAAGAACATCGTGGAATGGGTACAATGACACACCTTGATGACACTATGCTTTTCAGACTAGGATAAGGGTTGTGAATTTCAATACATAGGTCAGAGTTGTCCTAAGGACCATGTGTGAAGTTGTGAGGAAGCTTGGAGCAGCATTCCTAAAGAACAGTGGATACATAAGTTCATTAACACCTTGGATACTACGCCTATCAACTAGCATCTTCAAGCAGAACTGTGCTTTGTCACTACATATTGGTATGTTATGACCCAGAACTTTATAGCTACGTTCTTATTTGAAATTCAGTACCCTACAGTAGATCAGGATTTACAAATTGTAAGACAGGAGGTCTTTGAGGAGGCACCTAACCTCCCTCTTGACCAAAAATAAAATGAATGGATTGTGCCTCTTCAACGGTGACAAGGTTGTTATAATATTAATGTTGATGAGGATGATGATCCTAGGGATGTAAACATTGCAGAAACTGAAGGACAGAGAGACATAGAAGGGCCAGGGATTGAATTACCTTTTATTGGGAAACCTATTAAAATTAAGAAGGTTAATATTGGAATAGAGAAAGCACCTAAGTTGGAAAATGTTGGAGACTATTGGGATGATGATACTATTAGTAAGATTATAGAACTATTGCTTGAATATCAGGACTTGTTTCCCACCAAGTTCACAGACATGAAGGGAATGAAAGGTCCCATGGGAGAAATGAAGATTCCTTTGAAACCAGAAGCAAGGCCTATCAAGCAGAGACCTTACAGACTGAATCCCAGGTACAAGTAGAAAGTTAAGGTTGAATTAGATAGAATGTTGGAAGCATGAATCATAGAACTTGTTGAAGAATCTAAATGGATCGGCCCTATGGTGGTCCAAGATAAGAATTCAAGAGAAATCATAATCTGTGTAGATCTAAGGAAACTGAATGATGCATGTTTACATGATCCATTTCCTACACCTTTTACTAATGAAGTCCTAGATAATGTAAGAGGACAGGAAGTCTATTCATTTACAGATGGGTTTTCAGGCTATCACTAGATTAGAATTGCTAAGGAGGACAGGCATAAGACCATATTTGCAACTGAATGGGGTTCTTTTTAGTACACTATGATGCCGTTTGGTTTAAAGAATGCACCAGCCATCTTTTCTAGGGTGGTGGTCGAAGAATTTAATGAGTTTTTACACAAGTTTTTTGAGGCATATTTTGATGATTGGACCATTTTTAGCCTACTAAAAGATCGTATTGAGTGTTTGAGATTAATGTTATATAAGTGCAAGCAATGTTAGATTGCCCTGAACCTGAAGAAGTGTATTTTATTTTCACCATTTGGAGTGTTGTTAGGACATATTGTGTGTAAGTAGGGGTTGTTGGTAGATCCTTCCAATATTTTTATCATTGTTGATCTACCTCCCCCTACTTCAGTTAGACAACTGCGCACTTCATTGGGACACACTGGCTACTACAGAAATTTTATTAAGGGCTACGCATAGATAACAACACCTATGGAGAAGCTATTAAAGAAAGATAGAAATTTTCAATGGACAGAGGAATGCCAACAGAGCTTTGACACACTAAAGAAGAAAATGGTCATTGCACCTATTTTGATTTTCCCAGATTGGAGTAAGGAATTCAATGTTCATGACAATGCTTCATCCATTGCATTAGGAGTAGTTTTAGCATAGACAGGTGTAGGAGATATGGACCACCCTATAGCCTTTGCTAGCAGAAATATTTTGCCATCTGAGATAAATTATACTACCACTGAAAGAGAAGGCTTAGCTATGGTATATGCGCTGCAGAATTTTAGAAACTACTTGTTGGGAGGACATTTTAAGATGTTTACTAATCATTCTACATTGAAGCGCTTAGTCAACAAGCCAGTGTTGGGGGGAAGAATATGCATATGGATATTACTATTCTAGGAATATTATTTTGGGATTGTGGTCAAGCCAGGGAGAATGAATAAGGGACCTGACCACTTATCCAGGTAAGAAGATGGAGAGGATCCTACCAGTTTGGATGATACATTACCAGATGCACAGTTGTTGGCCATCAGGAAAGTCAATGATCACTTCATCAAGATATTTCAGTTCATGTCCACAGGAATGGAACCTCGTGAATATACAGTCATTCAAAAGAAACAGTTGGTAGTCCACGCTGCAGATTTTCAACTTATAGCTAGACAGTTATATAAGATGGGACCAGATGATATCTTGAGGAGATGCATTATGGAGGCAAAAATACCATTGATTCTAGTAGAATAACATGAAGGCATCGAAGGAGGAAATTATGCAAGGAAAGAAACAACACAGAAGGTTCTCATAGTTGGCCTTTGGTGGCCCACTTTACATAAGAATGCTAAGGAATACTACAGAGCCTGCGATGTATGCCAAAGGATAGGGAATCATTCCAGAAGGGATGAAATTCCTTTAGCACCTCAATTAACCTTACAGATATTTGATAAATGGGCTATTGAATTTGTGGTACCTATCAACCCACCAAGAAGGCGCACGCGAGCTTGACACATCATCATTTCTACAGAGTATTTGACCAGATGGGCAGAATCAAGAGCAATTAAGGATTGTAGTGAAACTACAGTTGCACAATTCATCTTTGATAATATCATAACTAGATTTGGATGTTTGAAGATCCTTATGAGTGATCAAGGTACACACTTCATTAACAAAACCATTGAAGACTTAACTCAGGAGTTCGAAGTTCACCATCAAAATATCACACCATACCACCCATAGGTGAATGGTAGAGTTGAATCTTTCAATAAGATCTTGGAGACAACATTGACCAAGATTTTCATTGTTAACAGACATGATTGGGATGTAATAATTCTAGCAGTATTATGGGCTCATCGAACTACTTGCAAAAAGATGACAACACATACTCCATTTAAGTTAGTCTATGGTCAGGAAGCAGTAGTACTTATGGAATATTTGGTTCCTATCTTAAGAATTGCAGCATTTATAGGTATGGATGAAATTGGCGTTGTTCAAGATAGGCTCGTGTGGTTGATAGGATTAGAGGAAGGCAGGTTTATTGAAGGATTTCATCAACAGGTACAAAAAGAATGAGAAAAGGCTTACCATGACTGACATATCAAGAAGAAAGCATTCAAACAAGGAGATTTGGTACTTTTATATGACAACAAGTTCACGAAGCATCCAGGAAAGTTCAGGACACATTGGCTTGGACCGTTCAAAGTTGCCTATGTTACAAAAGGTGGAGTTGCGCAGTTGAATAATCTTAATGGAGAATGGAAGGATGGTTTAGTAAATGGGAGTCGGTTGAAATTGTATTATGAAAACCAGTTCTCTTGCAACTCTCAGTAAAAGAAAAGGAAGAAGGGTCTAGATACCAAGTGCAGTTGAAATTGGGTACTAGACATAGAAAAGACAGTTTGCACACGATAGGGAGGGACAGAGCAAAAATCACAGGCTTCTTTGCATAGTCTGCAGTCAAAGTAAAATAGAAGGCTCGATCTTGCAGTGACTCGGGATGAGTCACATGTGAGTGTTGGGGCCCTATTGGCCCTTGGTTATGTATTAAGGAAGAAAGAGAATATTAAGGAAGAAGAAAGACAAAATACAAAGTGCACGGAAGGAAAATAAACTTAGGAAGGGTCGAACTGGTTAAAGAAGCAGAAAAGAAGGAATGAAGTAAGTAAAATCAAGTCGTTGAAAGAGAAGATAAAGGAAGACAAAGCATCAAAGAAGATAGATCGTGGACAACTCTGTAAGTGGAAGAAGACACCAATGGGTTCTTTGGATCACCTCGTGGAAAGGAAGGAAGAACAGGCTGGTGAAGCCCTTAAAACGCAGGTCAAGTGGACCTAGGGTTTTGGCATCTAGGGTTTTGACACCTAGACTTCAGTCTAAGGTTGTCCAAGAGTCATGTAATTTATAAATAAAGGTCTAGAAGAGTTGAGAGGGTTTTTCATTATTGGTTATGATTATTGTTGATCATTGTTTATTGTTGTCGTTGTTAGTGGTGATTGTGATATTGTTGTAAGAACATCTATATTCTAGATCTTCAGCTGGGTGCAAAGATCAACCCTGAAACTGGGTGCGCAGGGAGGGGAGAGAAAGAGAAAGAGAGAGAAATAAATGTAGCTAAGTGCATAGATAGAACTGTATGTTTTCATCTAATATATCAAGAAACATAGTTCTGTGGATGTATCCCTAGGGAGAAGGTGAACCACGTAAATCTTGTTGTTATTTTTGGTTGATGTTGTGTTGCTTGCTATCTTTTATATTGTGATTGCATTATTGTTCCTTATAAAAGATAAGAGGTATAAGATAACTTCATGAAGCTAAGTATAGACTGTTAAAGAATCTCTAGATTGCATTGTGTTGTTGTTTTGGAATCAATTTTCATTTCCTCTGGTTGTAGACACTTGTGTCCTACAACCCCCCTATTGCTACTTCGGGTGAGACTTCATCTACTTCACAGGTGTTGCCGAAAGGACCAGTAGTTAGGGTTTTTTGGTGTGTTTTTTGAGTTGAACCCTAGGTCATCCCCCGTTCCAACAGAATCCTAAAGAAATGATGACACTCTTTGTTCCATCTAAGACTCCTCATTGAAAAGGTAGTGAGACTCAAGATATTGTCTCCCTTATGGAAACTATGTTGATGTCAACGAGAAGGGAGACACGGCGTCAAGAAGCAAAGGGCTTCTTGAAATCCACTGAGTAATAGGTGATATCAGGTACTGATGGGTAACATGGACGAATTCAAGACACTATGGGACTCCAAATTGTCCTTGGTTGGGATTTTTAAGGATGATTGAAAGAAACCGTAAAATTGGATCTAGTGTCATGGGGACAACTAAACATGGGGTTAAAATGTGCTGGAGGCTGAAAAAGTGGGCGAACTCAGAGATCGTGGTTAGATGGATTTGGGATACTCGGGTTTTTTCAAAGATGGATTTATGAAAAAGGGTGGATGCCCTAACCAAGGGAGACATAAGTTTCTTTTCCAAGTAAAAGAAGGCCATCGGGGATGACGACTAAAAAATCTATGTATATGATGGAAACAAGGGATTTATACAATTACCAAATGAATAAATAATAATTTGGGTTAAGTATATAGATACAGAAATGGGTGCCCTGGTGAAAGATGGCTTGGCCTATTTAGGGCATAATTTTTTGAAAGAGAACTGATGGAGGGTGGGGGACCCATGGGTGGGTTTCTGTATTAGGTAAATGGACAGAGGACAATCTACAGATGGGAAAACTGATGGTGGATGAGATGGAGGGATAATGGAATTGTGGGGGTTCATTCAACAAAACCAAGTGTAGGATGATATGACCCGGGAGTCCATTGGGAAGGTTAGAAATATGATAAGAAGAAGTATAGGGTTCATTCTCGAAAGTGCAAAAAATATCGAGACTCCCAAGCCTAGGGGGTGAAAAAAGCATGAGTGTCAAGTTTCGAAGGGGAACTATGAATGGGAAAACGCATGTGGGGGAGAGTGTTATCGGTTGATAGTACCAAAATGTGGTAGAGGTAAAGGTACTGTAGAGTCAGATGTAGGGACCCTAAAGGCAAATGTCATAGGTTGTGACTGGGATATGCAATTTTTTACAGAGGGAGTAATTACATGCTAGTGTTGAACATATACTTGAAGGGGTTGTAAGCTTGCTTAACAAGTACCTGCACATAAAAAACTAAATAACCAACGTGAACAATATCTGATGATAAAGAACATATAAAAGATATTTGATAAAACTGAAAGTGAGCATGTGTACCTGAATGTGGCATGAAGAAAATGCTCCTCTGGGGAGAAGTCTAGATGATAACCTAGGGAATATGAATGTGTATATGGTTGGATCAAGATCTTGTGGCCGAGAACGGTTCAGAAAATAGAGTCTCTTAGCTCCTGTACCAGAATGTGGAAGTTGGGAAAAATGGCTTATATATGGATGGTGGGCCCACAACCACCTCATTTGCACCGACACTATTGGTGATTTGGCGAGAGTGTTGTGAGGTGATTTGTAAGATTACGGGAGCTTGGGGCGATCGATCAGGAAGTTGCGATAGATAGGTTAGTGACCTTATCGTCCCACACTTTGTGAATTTGATGGATGTTAGCAAGGGACTGTACGGAGGGTCGTACAGGGTTTTTTAAGGGTAGGTTCCCTAGAGTGCGCGGGAAATAGGTGAACACCCAGGCATGGGTGCATGGATAGGAGTCAATATCCTGCACATTATGTGTGAGATTATCCCAAATAGTCATGCATTCGTGAATGGGTGACTGTAATGAGGAAACCCATGCATAATGTACGACTATGAGGATTAAATCCTCACATATGGGAGTGTGTGGTGGACAGACAGGCACGCATAGGATGTATGCCTATAACATGGACAGTTTCACACTCATGCGGATCTATAGGTGTGACAATTACACATTAGTGCGCATATGCATAACTAAAAGTCACACACAGATGCATGATTGTCTTGGATAAATCCATGCATTGTGCCAAGGCTCATGGATGTATGATTTTTATTATTATTCTTTTTTGATGTATGAGGTAGTTGATCAAGTGTTTTTGGGTGAATACAGGTGATCAATAGATTTGTTGATGATGTCAGTCCACTGGCGAGAGTGAGACTGGGATCATTTGAGAGAGGCTGCGAGGGAGCATCCAGTAGTGCACGGACATTTGGTGGCCTATGATTTATTAAATTTCTTTGATTTTCCATTGATACGATCACAGGAGTTCTTACTGCAATTTTTTATTTGTATGTGGAGCACTGACATGCAGTGCTTTGTGGTGCAGGGTGAGCAGTTGTCATTCTCTGCAGCAGAGGAAATTTATTTTCTAATAGGACTCCCATTTTGGGGGAGGGAATTGGTGATTGATCCCCATATTCGAGAGGAGGATACGATAGAGAGTATCACGGTGCAACATTGTTCTAGGAAGAACCCAATTTCGGGTTCGGTAGTGTCGATTGAGGACCTTGATGACCTGCTGAAAGAGTGTATAGCAGCCATGGTGAGGATTTATGGATCCTTAGCTACTCAACAGATCATAGGTGCGCAACTGCAAGTGGTCGAGGAGGTATTATATAGTGACCTGTTTGTGTGGGGTGTGTTGATGAAGACCCAGATGGTGTCCCAGCTGAACCAGTGTCGGCGTGTCGATTCTGGCAACATCGCTTTTGGGTCAGTTTTGGTTTTTTTCTTCTTAGAGAGGGTGCCCCTATTGCACCCTCGAATTTTATTGACGTCATTGCCATAGAAAGATCCTTGATTGATTCAATGGGTGCATGTTTTGGCCTGAAATTGTGGGGGGAGGGTGGTCATTAATTTACGACCATAGTTTCTCGAGTGTGGAGGAAAATGTCGCAGGTTATTTTATGGTTTCCATACACCGGTATGGGCTATAAACATGATCCAAACATAGTGCTACCTCCTGGGGAGGATTGGGAACAGACAAGTATGTTTGTTATCTGTCTTTTTTATTTTTGTAGATAGCGTTGATCAGAAATGTGTATGGATGTTGACACTATATCTAGGTTTTTTTGCAGATGTTGGAGCATGGGGTCATGAAGCTAAGGTTATCTAAGATCTGACTCGATAGGATCTAGAATAGGTGAGGGCTAGGCAGAGGTGCCAATGAGATGATGTCAGTGCAGGACCATCAAGAGATCCCCAGGGGATACTGTAGTAGTTTTCGAGGATTTCCATCGATGATTTGAGTGGGTACTACAGGGGGTTCTAAAGGGTGCATGGGCCCATATCCAAGATGACGAGGTCTTGTATCAGTGTGTAGTTGTACCAACAAAGTGGCGGGCGTTGATCTGCAGGGAAGCAGTGGTGGGGGAAGCTATGATGGGTCAGATGCCTCCTGGAGATGGAGTGCCCCCAGCTAGTGGGGTACCTTCGGCTAACATGAGACTTGGGGGAGGATCTCTAAGGGAACCGTGAGTGATGAGCTAATATTTATGGGTTTGTGGGCCTGATTTTGTATATGGTATTTGATACCTAGTTTTGTAATCATAGTGATGATTAGACGAGACTTATGAGCCTACGGGTAGATGTGTATTTTTCGTAAAACACTGATGACCTTTTATATATATATAGTGGATATATTGATGATCATACTTGTCTCTGTGTTTTTTTTTTATGGTTTTGATGTCTATTTCTATTTTTGACAGATATATCATGCTATGTATATGATTTTTTTAATGTGATAAATGCCAATCCAATACTAGGTTAACCATGTGATCTGTTACTTGATTGAGGTTCCTTCGAAATATGTGAAAATGTGATAGAATCAAAGTCATGAGATAGGAATCTAACTTGCATGTATTTGTAGAATAGGAAAGGATCATGAACATGATACGTGTTGTTGAGCTGCAAGACGACGATCTGGGAATCTAACAGAATGCTAAGGTGATGAATGTGGCAGTGACTGGCCTCGGTGAGGAGACCAATGGCACCATCATATTTAGCTCGGTTGTTGGTAGCTGGACCTAAGCATATGCCACTGGAATGTATTAGCACATGTGAGGGGGTATAGAGGGCCCAAGCAGCTGAAGAAAGATTATGGGTCCAGTGGCTGGCATCGTCAGCATAACCAATGTGGTAGGCTGATGGATGATACATTTTTCAACAACACGGGTGATAGATCAGACATGAGGAGTGGTGACTGATGTAAAATAAGACTAAAATCTATACAAATGTGTATAAGGAGAAACCTAAGGTAGGGGGGCTATGCTTAGGTGTAAAAAATCTTCAAGTACAACCTATTGACGGGTTCTTTGAGGGGGGAGCCTTCTGGAGAGGCCAAGATGTAGGCGCCTTTAGTGAGGCAATGTTGGATGATGAAGGGGTTGCACCATAATGAATTGAATTTCCCATGGCCGAGAGTGTTGTGGGCGATATGATAAGCTAACACAAGATCACATTTGTTGAATGAGTGAAGGTTGACATGGCAGTCAAAGATGGCATTGGATCATTTTTTAGTTTCCTTGTTGTGTTGTAATGAAGATCGAAGGTCTTCATATAGGGACTCTAAGGTCATCACACGTTGCTACATTGGAGCAGTGTTAGGTAAGATCTCTATGGCATTGTGAAATCTGATAATTTTTCACTTTATAGGGAGTGTGGCTTCGATCCCATGGACGAGGTGGAATGGTGTAAAACTAGTGGCAGTTTTGACTACCGTGCGATAGACCCATAAATCTAAAAACAAAATATGATGCAAGTTGGTCTTATGTTTGTTAACAGTGCGTTGTAGCATGGTTTTGAGGACTTTATTGACATCCTTGACCTTCATGTTGGACTGAGGATAGTATGGGGAGGAAAACTCATGGGTGAATCCTAACTTTGAGGATATTTTTGCAAAGATATTGTTCTCAAAGTGTTTACCATGATCGAAAACTAACTATTGTGGGACTCCGAAATGGGTAATGACATAGTTGCAGAAAAAATCATTGTTGTGTCTACAGTTTTGTTAAATGTGGGTATGGCTTTGACCCATTTGGTAAAATAATCCACTTCCACCATAATGCACTTGTGTCCATTACTGGATAGAGGATTGCAAATCATGAAATCTATGTCCCATTTATAAAAGGGGTCGGTCATGATGACTGGGTGTAGAAGAGCTAGTGGAGCTAGTTCTTTGTTTGCATAAAGCTAGAATTTATCGCATCGCTTGATAGCATGGATGCAGTCATGAAACAAAGTGGTCAAGAAGTATCATGCTTTAATGATTTTTTGAGCAATGGATATACCCGAGAAGTGACCACCGCAAGCGTCGCTGTGGAAATAATTCAATACTCTGTCGGCTTCATCGATGGTAAGATATCGTGAAGGATGGTATCAACCCTACATCGATAAAGATTGTCTCCGATGAGGATGTATCGGGGATCCTGATGGTGAATGCATTGGTGGTCATCTCTAAATAAGTGAGTCCCAAACTTTTGTGTACAAAGGTAGACGAGAAGGTCATCGTACTAGGGGTCGTCTGAGGAGATAAAGAAGAGATGTTCACTGGAGAAATATTCATTGATGGAGGAAGTTTTGGCATCTGAGGGAAAAGCCATAATGAATTCAGCTAGGACAAGATCTTTCTTGCTTTTGGGATGGAGAACTCTAAATCATATTCCTAAAGGATAACAATCCATCGGGAAAATTTTATGTTGATCTGTCATCGGCTGAGAAAGTACTACATGGGGTTGGAATCTGCCATGACCTTGGTAGTTTGAAGCAAAATGTAATGCCATAGTTTTTGGACTGTGAAGACAACTTCTAACATAATATTTTCATCATGATTATATTTTAAGGGTGGTCCTGAAAGGTTTCTGCTAATGTAGTAAATCACATGTTCCCTTCCGACATCCCTTAATTGGACGAGGACTCCTGCGACTGAAATAGTAGAAGCTGATAAGTAGAGGATGTAATCATGATCATAGTCTGGGGGACTAATCAAAGGGGCGTTGGATAGAGCAGATTCTAAATCATCAAAAGTTGTTTAGGCATGTTCATCCCATCAAAAGGGGATATAATGGCACAATAAGTAGAGAAAACCATGTGCACGAGTGTCATAGTCTTGGACAAAGCAACGTAAAAAGTTGGTTTTGCCTTGTAGGCTTTGCAGTTGGCGTAAAGTCCAAGGTGGTGGAATTTTTTTGATAGTTTTCACCTTGAGGGGGTCCATAGTGATGCCTTGTTGGGAGACAATGAACCTAAGGAGGTTCCCGAAAGTGACATAGAAGACACACTTGAGGGGGTTCAAGTGGATATTATATTGGCGACATCATTGAAAAATGATGCGTAAGTTGTGTAAATGTTGGGTTCGCTTTTTGGATCGAGCAGTGAGGTCGTCTAAATAATAAAGAATGATGCAAGCAAGATCATGAAAAATGTAGGCCATGGCCTATTGGAACATAGCACCAAAATTTTTGAGCCCAAGGGGCATGACATGATAAGCAAAGGTGCCCCAGGGGTTTGTAAAAGTGGTTTTGTATTGATCTGGTGGGTGTATTTGAATTTGATTGTAGCTAGAGAACCCATCCATAAAGGAAAGTGCCTCATGGTTGGCACAATCATCAATTATTTGTTCAATGAAATGGGTTGGGAAGTTGTCTTTGGGACAAGCATGGTCGAGGTCACAAAAGTATGTGCAGACACGAATAGTTCCCTATTTGTTTTTAATAGGGATGGGGTTGGAGACCCAAGAACTGTATGCAATGGGGTAAATGAACCTGACATCATGTAATTTTTCAATTTCGGCTTTGATAGGCACAGATTTGGATGGGTGGAGGGGGCATTGTTTTTTACGAATAGGGGCAATATCCGACCATGTGTCAATTCGATGTTTGAATATAGAAGGATTGAGGCCAGGCATCTCTGTATATGACCAGGAAAAAATATCTCAGTATTCCTGAAAGAGAGCTTTGTAAGCAATGATTTCGTCAAGGGAGCATGCGATGTCGATCGTGATCTCTTCTATGGTGCTTGGTTTAATGAAAATGTCAATTTTGACTGTGGGAGAGATGTTGGCCATGTTTCCTTCCTCAAAATCATCAGGGGTAGGAATTAGGTTTTTGAACCAGTCAATATGCCCGGGAGGAATAAAATTCTTGGTTTCGTTCGCACACATGGAGGCTTGGTCAGGAGGGTGAAAGACATCTTGTGAGATAAAAAGTTCTTGATGATGGAGCACAATCCATGGCCAATCAGGGGTAGTCATTTCCTCCAATATATCTTCCTCACAATGGAAAATGTGAGAATACAGAGGATCCTGGGAGATGGTAGGGGGAACCGTCAATGGAGACGTGTCAGTGGCCTCAGGGGATAAGGAAATAAAAGGGATATCGTGTACAGGGTACGATGGCTCACTTAACATGAACCAAATGTCAGGACATTGTGGATGATAAACTATGGTGGGGGGTAGGATCTCATATGAGAGACTTGCCGAAGAATTGGGAAGATTTGGGGGAATATCCTCAGACAGTCGAAATGTGAACCATGGAGGAATGGGGAGTAACTCAGGTTCATGGGAGGTGAGAATGATAGTATTTGGGGGGTGGATGAGGGGATTATGTTGCGTCATGACTAGTGGGGTGATTGGATGAGTTTGGATAGGGGTTGAGTGATGACCTTAGTATTCAACAATCAAAGGATAATGGTACGTGAAATGAGCAAGTGAGTCACAGAGAGAACAAGGACATCTCATTCACACAGGGACTGATGAAAACTATTATGAATGTCAGTAATGTGAGAATCGGTAGGGATTACCTAAGAGGGCTCAGGCAGAGATGTGTGGCATACTGCGGCTAATGTTTGGCGAAATTGAGGTAGAGTTGGGAAATTATGAGTGTAATGGCCATATTCGGAGCATATGGCACAATAAAAATTGGTTCATAACACTTTCTTGCATGTGGTTGAGGACTCCGTAATAGTGGTGGATGTACTTGGTGGAGTTGCAAGCAATGGGTTTTCTTTAGGGATCTAGACAAGACTTCGTAA
>ML781851.1:209259-234833 GCA_009831015.1 Picea engelmannii | reverse complement strand
GGATGGAAATAACCATGTTGGGAAGGGTGAGGGTAGTATCTACCTAGAATTCTTGGACTCCAGGTGGGGGGTAGAAAAAGGGGATTTGGGTAATGGCTTTGGAGAATATCTCCCAAATTGGTATTTTCTCTTGGAGAGGGGGAAAGTCTGGGACAAGTGGTGTGGAATTTTTTTAGGGAATTCCTGAGGTAGTGGTTCATTGAATGATGGAACTTTGATGTGGGGAGGGGACTCAGTGAGCGGAGTATTGTCTCTGATATATTTTTTGTTAGAGGAAACTACACACACTTGTGTTGAAATAGATGAGTTTAGGAGAGGTGGTGTTTCATGATAAGTCCTTAAAAAGCATGGGTCTTTGAATATTCCAGGGCCAATGTCAATGATTGGAAAAGAATCCGAGTTATCGCAGACAAGAGAGAGGATGTTATCAATATTGGTGGAATGATTAGGCTCGTAATGTGTAAGTTGGTCGATGGTGACGATTTTCCCATTATGGGGGAACATCATCGTACGAAACATAGAAGAGGCCATCGCCTTCATAGAATACATGTAGCTGCATTTGAAAAAGATATTATAATCAAGTGGGGCGTCGATAACTTCAATTTCAATCAGGATGATTTTTCCCCCAAGTTCTACAGGGACATTTTGGAAGAGCCCTTCAGGGGATGATGGTCAACCTCATAAGCTCTCAAGGTGATGGAATATGGTACTAGCTCAGGTGAGACGAGTTTCTGTCATACTACTTTGTAAATGATGCATGTGGATGCACCTTCATCGATGATTCACTGATGAACTGTGATGTTCCAGATCTTAACTGGTATTTGAAAGGCTACTAGAGCAGGGAGGCATGGTTCTCTACTATCTAAATCAATGGTGATTAGTCGAGTATCAGTTGGGTCGACTTCCCCCAAGGCAAAAAGCAAGTATTTGTGTTGTGATGGATAGGTTTGGAGGACCTCCAACACAAACATGGTTGTAGGAGATGGTGCTAATTCATCAACCACACTATAGTTATGGGCTTCCCTAGTATGAGGGTTATGCACATTCCATCGTAAACATAGGTGGGGTATACAGGGATTTGGTTCAGTGTTAGGACGTGGGATCATCAATGGTTGTCCTATTGTAGCTAGAGTTATTTATGAGGTCATTGGCAGTTGTGTGTTTGTAGAAGAATCTCTCCTTCGCTGGTATGCAGGATACTGCAATCGGCTAGATTTTTGGGTTGATTTGGACCTGGGTTTTGATATGGCCCCATTTGTGGTGGGGTAGATTTTATCTCTTTTTGGGTATTCATCACACCTTGGTGTGGAATGGGGTTTTTCAAAACAACTGGAGGTGGTGGTTGCAAATAATTTTGTGGGGTCAGCTGAGGGGAAGGTGGTGTCGGAGGGCGTTGTGTGTTTATGGATTCTTTCATCTATTTGTAATTGGCAATTTGAGGGCAGTGCTGAGTATAATTTCCATACTCACCACACAGAGAAAAATGGAGATTGGTTCTGATATTTTTGTTCTTCCCTTTTCATGGTTGATTGTTATTATTTCCCCCTTGGGGGTTCTAGTTGCCTTGATTTTGTTTTCCCCCGACGGGACGGTTTTGTTGGGGGTTATTTCCTCCTGGTCTCGGGTTGTTATTGTTTCAAATTTTTCCTTTCTTCTTGGCATTATTTGGATAATGGGATGAATTTTCCATATTCAACTGTTAAAAATCATGAACTTGTTGAATGGAAGAGGGTTGAACAAAGTTAACACGTGCATGTGGTTGTTATGGTGGAGGAGAAACCGGTTGGGGAGGACTAGGAAATGGATAATATGGATTGTTTTGTGGAGATGATCCATATAGCATATAGGAAGTTGAAATACTTCCACTATTGTTAGGATTATATATGGGGGTTGGGGGTGGACCCGTATGTGATTGAGAGACCGGATGCATCAGGGGTACCAGTGGGGGTCCCCCCAACAACGGAGGGGGAACAATAGGATATGATTGTTGGTGAGTGGGAGGAGGGTAATAAGACATCCCTCCATATGGTTGAGGATATTGAATTGCACCATAAGTAGTTTATGGGTGGCTGTAAGGGTTGAGGTTTGTCATAGAACCAATCAACCCATATGCAGCATGAGAAACCCAAGGTTTGTCCTGGCCAAATGGTAGGGGTATGGGTGCATCAGGAAATACTATGTATAAGTAACCTAATTGGGCATATATGAGGTCAAATTGTTGGGCCTTGTTGATGGCTTCCTCTTATGATTGAAGAAAAGTGGCTGCTACATCCTTGCAATAATAGGGATGAGTGATTTAAGAAACCAATCGAGACGTTGTTCTTTGGTGTTTTATGCTTTATACAAACTACGTCGTCGACTCCATTCATGGATGTGGTCGACGATATGGATAGAAGTATTTTGTTTGAACTCGGAGAGAAGTTATAAACTAGTGTCATGATAAACTGGTAATTCAAAAAAGGACAAAAAGTCATTGGCCAATGATTCAAAGGTCACATGGGACCCTGATTTTTCGTCGACATACCATTTGGTTCATGAACCAGTGAGGTTCTTTGAAATAAACTCAAGCGGATGGAATCATCCATGATGTTGTTTGAAGAGCACCATAAGTGGAAGGTCATAACATGGTTGGCAGGGTCTTATCCTAGTTTTCCTTCAAACTTTGGGATGTCTGAAGGTAATTTGGTAGGCATATTGGGCCAAGTGGAATCATGTAAAATGGGGTCATTCACGAGTTTGGTTAAATAAAAAATGTTCAGGGATGCCAATTATGGAAAAGGGGGATTTGGGAGAGGATCAGTTCTAGCCATTATGTGTGTAGGTAGTGGACCTGTCCCTTGGGAGAGATTTGGTGGGTTTGTACTTATTCCTTGAGAATACATTTGACCCCCGCCTCCTTGTGAAGGAGAACCAATAGATGGAATGCCTTGGGTATTTGACCCAAGCAAAGTGGAACCAAGTAAAGTCGATCCCAAAAAGGTAGTACTCACTGGGGTGTGAGATGGTTGAGTCGGTGAGTTGGAAATACTAAGGATTTCTCCTAGAATAGGAGGGAGATTATGCAAGCGTCTAGAATGATGGGGATTTTGTGGTTCCCCTATGGTTCTGACTAACAAAGTGAATGTGTTCCATTGGTGTCAAAAGAGAAATAAACGAACAAGTGTTTTTTATATTTTTGACCTTCAAAAAATAGTATAAATCACAATTGCACGTAATCAAATGAACATCATACATAAATCAACTCTGAAATAAAAACGAATATGGATAGGATGATTTTTTCCACGTGGGTGAAAAAAACAAAAATAAATGCTCGTGTCCAAAAATATCTATCATCCTTCCTCTCAATTTAGCACTGGGCCTTCCAATAGCACTTGATAGTGGGGCATGAATCCACCGAAAGAGGAACTAGTGAAGGTTGAAGTAGTCAGTTATAATGAGGGGTAGAGGGTGCATATCCCGGAAGAGTTGGTGATATTTCCCAATAGCCACACAAAATACAACCAAGGTGTGATTGCAGCCCACAACCGCCACCTGGGTAGATATTGTATGTTTGTCCACTAAGTACCTTGATCAAAGTGCGACATTTAGATTTTCAACCTAAAAAATGGGTCACGGGATGGATACCCTTACAAGAGTTGGGTGACTCAAGAAGGGATGTGCAGAACAACCAGACCTCGGCCTTCAACCCTTCATAGGTATCTCCCTAACTTATGGTATAGGAACACTTGACTTGGAGTATTTGAAGGATCCCTATTCTCAACTTCTATTGTTTCAAAATGTGAGAACTTGATGACGGGGGGTTATTTGGATGCCTACCCCTGAGATCCTACCTATATTAAACAATTTATTTTTGGCACCTCCTGTAGAGGAAAATTTAGTGTGTTTTTAGAAAAAAAATTAGATGGAGCAGGATGAGAGATTGGGGTCATGGACCAAACTCGTTTGAATTTAATTGTTGTGGACAAATTCTAAAGAAGTAGTTGGATCTTTTGGATTTCCTTTGAATTACTTTGTGGGTACTTAAAAAAAAATCTTACTTCGACCTCCACTATTCTAATAGAAATTGTGTGTGTGATGAGTGTCTTTGTGTGCAAGAAAGTGAAAATTTGTGAAAAATATTTTTAATAAGTTAAGTGTAAGATTGTAGCATGTGGACTTCTTRTGGTCCTTACAAATATTTTTACCTAGATTACTAAKATCTTTGGTATAACCTTTCAAAATATTTAAATCCCTAGATAACTATCAATGTGGACATATGTGTCCTTACTTGATCCTTTAAACGCCCTAGAATGTTGTATATACTAGAAAATATTTTGAAACTATCCTAGGATTGTAGACATGTGGGAATGTATGGGCCCTTACTTGATCTTTTAAAATTTCCTAGAGTGTTTATCTAGACTAAGAAATATTTTTGAAGCTATCCTAAGATTGTAAACATGTGGGCATGTATGGGCCCTTACAAATCTTTAAGATAATTTTTCAAACTAAGAGGTACCCAAAGAGGGAGATGGAATTTCCTTTTAACCACCTTTTCTGATTCCCTAGGTCACACTTGGGTGCGTGGGAAGAGCATACTTTGGGTTTAGAATTGATTTATGGTCCCAAATTATTTGATTGTGTTTGAAAAAGAAGTAACCTTAACTCGAAGTTTTAAATGCCAAATGAACCATCCATGTGGCAACAAAGCAAAGAGAAGAATTGTGATTATTTTTACATCTATGTGCTTATGTTAGCTAACCTTTCTTGTAAGAAAGGAATCTAAGTGAAGTTTGATTGCTTTAAAAAGTGAAGGAAATTAAAATTTGAAGGAAAGGGGCCCTCAAACCACTCAAAAAACCCTTAAACATTTTACAAAATTGAACTTGTGCGTAGGATGTACTATTGTCGCGGGATCTAGTGTTGTCAGTCACGCCAAGCATGCATAATGCGTGGGTTTATGAAATCTCTAACGTGCATAGCACTTCCTATTACGCGTCGAGAAATAAATTTCGAGATGGAATTTGTTGTGGTAAGAAAAAGGTATAAATATTCTCCTTGTTACTTTGGTTTATGATATATTCTTTGTTGACTTTTGTATTAGTTTGAAGTAATTAGGGAAGAAAATAATTAAAAATATTTTGAAAATAATATTAAATAATATTAGATATTTTCTAAACTTTGGGTTTGAATTGCTTTGATTTTATGTAGAAATGGGCAATTGTTGTTAATCGAGGATAATCAAGAAGATAATAAAGATGCATAGGACGTTGAAGATTAAAGAAATCAGGCACGATACGGTTGAAGGAAGATTGATTTTTATCTTGAAATCTTCATAAAATAGTAAAAGCAATCCCGAGGATCTCTCGATCCTCAAGATAGCTTAATTCACTTTTCTTATTGTAATATATATATATATATATATAAGAGTGAACGATAGAGAGTGTGTGCCAAAATTTCAATCTCCTAATTGTTGATACTATGTACAGAAACCCAGCTGTAAATGACTTATCAATTATGGAATTAATGAAAGCTTCAAGTGTTTCGACCATTTTTGTGTACTAAGTTTTTCATAACAGTATCTTCTGAAGACCGTGGGCCCAGTCGAAAGGAGCTACTGTCTTATCTGTATTTTTATTGATTATGTGGTAATTATGTGGGTTGATATTTCATTGATATATTGGCGCTTTTGTAGATTAAATTGTTGTTTCCCAGATAGATGGATGAGTTCAGTAATTAATTGATGTTTCTTTCCAGGGTGTGTTATTGCTCATAATATATTTCCTTTTGATTGAATCATTAGTTTCAGATTTTGTAGTTAATGTGTGAAGAACTTGATTGTTACAGTAATTTAGATGAATCCAAATTTGTTGTAAATGAACTATCTACATGATTTAAACCTCTACAATTTATCCACATAGATTTTGTTGACAATCTTGAAAGAAAAAGACAAATCCTTGGTTGATAAAATTAATGTTATACTAAGGTTTTTTTTAGGACATCTTTATCACCCAACATTTTGGTGTCGTTGTCTGGGAGATTGTCATGGATAATATAGGTTGTGTCTCTAAAAATATGTGGTGTTAAAAATGGAAGGTAAGAACATGCACAGGCAACAAGTAAAATGTTGATGCATAGAGGTTACATAGGTGCATAGAGGTTGTGTCGGTATGTATGACTAAGAAGAAAGAACCTGGAAAAAAAAATCCCTAACCGAAAAATACAAAATCCCAGGACTCGGTGGCCCCTGGAAGGAGCACTTTTATAGACGAAATTATCTGAAAGGTTGAATCTCAAGCCTCGGTTGGACCTCAAAAAGGTTCTACCCAAGCCCCTCAAGCAGCAAACTCACCAACTGCAACTCACGCTAAGGTTCATAGTGGAACTGAAGGAATTGAACAGAGTTTCCAAAGCACACACACTCCACTTTTTAGTCCTTTAGGTGAGGGAAATTCTTGTAATTTGAGAGAAAGAGAAGAGGATACCAATGGAGTTGTTGAGGCAAACCCACAACCATCTAAATTTGGATCTCCCGTGATTATGGTAGGAGAAAGAACACCTGGAATCCTAGACATAGGTAGCATGGTAAAACCTCCTAAGGGACCAATTAATCATCCACCCCGAGTAGAGCACCCAAACCAAGAGATCCATGAGGGTTATTGGCATATTTTTTACCAAATGGCACATCAAAATCAACCGTGACTTCAAACCCATAATACCACTTTGGAATATTCTATATTTGATCTGGTTGATAATGCCCCAATGAAATTCATTCCACTATAGAATATTCCAACCTTCAATGGATTGATCTCAGAGGATACTGACGTGTTCTTATTCGAATTTGATGTCCTGCGTAGAGGCTATGACTATACCTCTGAACCTGAGAAACTAAATCTATTTCCCTCCACTTTGAAAGGGTAAGCTTTACAATGGTTTATGGGACTAGGGGGAGGAACTATAAATTCATGGGACGAAATGAAACACGCCTTCCTTACAAAATACCAAGAATATTGTAGAACCAGGGATTTAAAGGATGAAATCTTTAAAATGGTTGCAAAAGAAAATGAAACACTAGAAGAATATGTTAAAATATTTCAATATAACCTGTAGAGATCACCTTACGGTACACTACCAGGTGAGGTACTTAAATCCCTTCTAATAAAAGGTATGAAGGATGAATGGGTAGAGACATTAAATTTGATGGGAAAAGGTGATATTTATCAGGACACATATGATGAAATTTTCCAATTGTGTATCAGGAGTTCACGTGGTATTACACGAACCAGGTCAGGAATATGAGGTCCCATCACTAGAAGTAGAAACATTACTAGTGGGAGTGTCACCCAAGCAGAAATTGGTAATCTTTTGGAAAATTTTAAAACTGACATTTTGGGTACTCTGACTACGCAATTGGATGTTTTGTAGGCACACAGAGATAGGTAGAATCAAAATAGTCGTTGGCTATATTTTGTCCATGATGCAGGAAAAAAAACAGTCCAAGGGAATGTCCCTTGGACATGGTTCGAACCTGCGCTATTTATGCCAAAGATCATGCGACAAAACAATGTCCATCACTTCCAGGACTAAAGGTCATATTTAAAGAATCAGAAGAAGAAATGGAACCACTATATATGATGGCTCATCTTCGTCAATGGCAGGCTTGTCCCTCAAGTACGCTACAAGATCCTTCTTCTTTCTTTCCTAGAAAATATAATCAGAAGCATAATCCTAGAAACACATGGCAAGGCCAACCATTTGTTAATCCCACCTAGAAGTCCCAACAATATCCTACTACACCTTGGCCAAATCAATCGATTGCCACTCCTACTTGGCCTAACCTGCAATACTTTACCCTGTTTTGGCAGAATTCAAAGAATAGTCCCTATCCTTCACAGTGGACTAGCATTGTTGCCCAAGCTCCCAATTGGAATCAAAACTGGCAGTGCCCCATGGGACTGAGCAATCAACCTATGGGAATGGTTCCTCTAGATTAGTCCACTTTACAAGCTCCACTTCAATCTCCCCAAAATCCCCAACCTCGAGTACCCCCCCCAACTACCATCTCAACCCAACCCAACCTAAATCCTAATAACAGACCACTCCAACTCATGCAAATTGTTGAGAATTTGGAATGTGAAACGAACTCTATAGGATGTAATGAACTTCAGTTAAGGTTGGGGCGTGTAGTTTCTCCTAAGGAAAGTAGAATTTATCAAGAATAGAAGAATGAGAATGATATACAACCAATAATAAACCCATTGACTGTGGTTATAACAAAAGAAGCAGAACAGGGGGAAAACACAGTCGAGCAAAAAAAAATTGATAAAGGCATAATGTCTTCTCCTATGTTCCCTGAAAGGCTAATGATAGATAAACCAGTTGTATATCCAAACTTTGATATCGTCGGGGAACTAAAATATATATGTGTTAAAATCCCACTCCTACAGGCTATACAAGATATTCCTATTTATGCGAAAACAATTAAAGAATTATGTGGGAAAAATACCGGAGCGAAAACTAAGAATCCATCAACTGTTCATGTGGTCGAAACCTTATCCGATATTATTTTAGACAAAAAGGAGCTAGTCAAATATGAAGACCCAGGAAATCTCGTGGTAACAGTTGAGATACAGGGTTTCTCTTTCCCAAATACATTGGTGGATTTGGGAGAAGCCATCAATATTCTGACCACCGATTCCTGTAACATCCTGGGTATCACCTCCTATGAACCAACTTCAACTTTGTTATAATTGGTTTATAGATCGATGGTTAAACCGAAAGGCACATTACAAGACATAGCAGTCTCAGTCAACTCTTGGGAATACCCAACTGATTTTCTGGTTATTAACCCAAGAAGTAGACTAGATGGACACCCGTTAATATTAGGGTGACCGTGGCTAGCAACAACAGATGCATACATAGGATGTCACACATGCAACATGACAATTTCTATAGGAAGTGCTATAAAGAACCTTATCTTGTATCCTCCATCTAAACCAAGTCTTCCTATCATACACCAACAATTGAAACCACCTAGATATCCGGAAGAAAAAATATGCCCTCCTCTCACACTAGAAGAAGATCTTGGGCTCAAAAAAAAATTAGAAGATGATGTGATCAACAACTTCATTAACAACCCAACTGTTATAGGTAACCCAACATGTAAAATGATAAAATTTGTTTTAGATAATGAAGAACAGGGAGATCCTTTGAAATAATCGATTGATCAACACATTCGCACTACTATTTTCCATAATAGCATTGCAGTTGAAATCGCACCAAGAATATTTTTGAATATTAACGCCAATCAGAATGACCAACAACAACAAAAATTAATCCAAATCCTTTCTAAATACCAACAAGATTTTGCATCAGAATATTCCAACATGAAGGGCATCGATCCCAAACTATGCACACATCATATCTATATCAAAAAATATACCCGACCCATCTGACAGCCCCAACGAATATTAAACCCTCATATGAGGGACATTGTCAAAGAAAAATTATAGAAACTATTGAATGTGGATTTTATATATCCTATTGCAGACAACTAGTGGATCTCCTCACTAGTAATCGTCCCTAAAATGAATGGTAAGTGGAAAATATATGTAGACTACAGAGAACTCAATAAAGATACCCAAAAGGACAATTTTCCCCTACCTTTTATAGATTAGGTCCTTGATACTTTAGCAGGGAAGCAGTTTTTATGTTTCCTAGATGGCTTTAGTGGTTATAACCAGATTCACATTGCTCCAGAAGACCAGATAAAACTACATTTACATGTCCTTGGGGTACTTTTGCATATCGAGTCTTTCTCTTTGGGTTATGTAATGCTCGAGCTACATTCCAGAAATCTATTTTAAGAATATTTTATGATTTAATTAATGAGGAACTTGAAGTTTACATGGACGATTTTACCCCTTATGGCACTAGCTTTGATCAGGATTTAAGAAATCTGGAGAAGTTACTAGAACGATGCATTGCTACCAGGCTATGTTTGAGTCATGAGAAATTTCATATGATGATGATTGAAGGTGTGGTACTAGGACACTATGTTTCTGTAAACAGAATCAAGGTAGACCCAACAAAGATAGAGGTAATCCTTAAATTTCCTACACCCCGTACACAGACCGAGGTACGTAGTTTCCTTGGCTATGCAGGATATTATCACAGATTCATAGAAAAAAATTCAAGAATAGTTGCACCTTTACATTCTTTAACTGGTAATGTGGAATTTCAGTGGTCTGATAAGTGTGATGTTGCATCTGCAAAGCTTAAAAGGTTAATTTCAACAGCATCAGTGCTAAGAGGACCAAACTGGAAGTTACCATTTCATATCTCTTCAGATGCATCAGATGTCACTATAGGCATTTTCCTTGGACAAGAAGAAGACAAGAATCCTTATGTTATGTACTTTATTACCAAAAATCTTACCCCTATCGAATTAAATTACACAATAACAAAAAAAGAATTTTTAATTGTTATACATGCTATTAATAAATTTCGACACTACATAATAGGCTATCTAGTGGTTTTGTATATTGATCACTCCGCCATTATATATTTATCCAACAAACCAATTACTAATGGATGGGTTACTTGGTGGTTTTTGTTGTTGCAAGAATTCAACATCACCATTAAGGATCGGCCAGGAAGAGAAAATATTGTTGCAGATTTTTTGTCTCGTATACCCAAGACAGATCACTCTTTGAGAGTCGAAGACCAATTTCCAGACGAAACTTTGTTCATTGTAACTATTAATATGCCTTGGTATGCTGATGTGGCGAATTATCTGGCAGTTGGGAAATTTTCAGATCACCTGTCATCAAGAGAAAGGAAATTAATTGTTTAGTGTAGTGCATGGTTCACCTAGATTGGTGGATATATTTTCCACACAGGGTCTGATATTCAGATCCGAAGATGTATCAGAGAGGATTAAATTCATGATTTATTAAATGCATGTCACGATGAGCCCTGTGGCAGACACTTTGTGGACTGCAGGACTGGGCATAAGGTTTTGCAGATGGGTTATTATTGGCCCTCGATATTTAAAGACGAAAAAAACTATGTCCAAGCCTGCGATAGCTATCATAGGATGGGTCGACCAGGCCAGGCTGATGAAATTCCCCTACAACCACAAGTGGTGGTGGAACCTTTAGAGAGATGGGAACTATATTTTTTTGGCCCCTTTAACCCAAAATCAAACCAAAATCTTATATACTAGTTGCAACAGACTATATGACCAAGTGGGTAGAAGCATTAACCTTTCCAAATTCAACTGAGGAAGAAGTCATTAAATTTATTTTTGAATTATTTTTATGCTATGGATTACCCAAGGAAGTAATCATGAATGAAGGGTCGTAATTAATAACACATAAAATCTCGGCCACTCTGCGCAATTATCACATTAAACATAGGGTTACCTCCCCATACCACCCCCAGGAAAATGGACAAGTGGAAAGTACCAATAAAGTCTTGGAGGAAATCTTGACAAAACCAGTCTCGAAAAACCATCAAAATTGGGCAGTCGAGCTTCCAAATGCCTTATGGGCCTATCGCACAACATGGTGTAACACTACTAGCTACTCTCCTTATCACCTAGTCTTTGGCAAAGATTTAATCTTTCCAATTGAATCTGAGATCAAGACTCTAAAAATGGCCCAGGAAATTGGACTGGATCTTATGGAAGATAACACGTATTACTTACAATAGCTCAATGATTTAGATGAAGCACGCTTATTTTCCATTTAGTGCACAATTGTTATTCAGCAGCAAAGAGCTAGGTGGCATGACAGGCATATCAAGAAGAAATCATTCCAGAAAAGTGATTGGGTGCTTCTTTATGATTCCACATTTCAAGATTTCCCTGGGAAGTTGCAAACAAGGTGGTTGGGATTGTATGAAATCAAGGAAGTCCATGATAATGGCACTGTCACTTTAGTTACCATCAATAGGTCTGGTTCTCCTTTTCTAGTAAATGGACATCGACTACGACTCTACCATCAGTCATTTTCAAAAGAATTATTTTTCCAAGAAGTAAGTAATGATCCTACTGTTCATATTTTACTTTGTTTGGAAGGTAACCCAACAGCTTCAGCTCCATGAAATTTTTGTTTTTCTCCAATATTGTATATATTTTTCTTTGAAGATTTGATTGAGTTTTTAAGTTTTTACTTTCTAGGGAAGTCACTATAAAGATCTTTGGAGAACAAATACTAGAAAGGGTGGTTGTAATGAAAATATAATTAGCACTCTTTTTTGTTCTTTATTTATAACTATTACATATCTTTCAAATTCAAACTCCAAATTGCTCTTGTTTCACTTTGAAAAATCCATCGAATATAAACCTTGTTTTTATACAAGAGATGAATATGTCATGTTTCACAGCAAAAGTCGGACGACTGCACTAAAAAGATGTGTGGTTGTGACTATAGTAAATAGAAATGAATGCATAATACCATAATCCATATGATATGTTTTACCCCCCTGATCATTGAACAAACCTACCCATAAAGTTATTAAATGAATTTATTTGATGAATAATCAATCCTAGATTCGCTTAAAAAAAAAAAAAAAAAAAATCTTCATGCGGAATATATCCAATTAATTAATTAGATGGTTCAATTTGAATATCATCATCATTTTCCTAGAACTTTAGTTGTCATGTTCATCTGGACAGTTGTTGTTCCCTTGGTTGCGATTGTCGTTCCATTTGTGGGTAATGTCGTTCATTCGAACGTAACATCTGTCCTTCCCTTGGTTGTGATTGTTGTTCCCTTTGTGGGTAATGTCGTTCATTTGAACGTAACAGTTTTCATTCCCTTCGTTGCAATTGTTGTTCCCTTTATGGGTAATGTCATTCATTAGAACACAACAAATTTTGTTCCCTTGGTTGTGATTATCGTTCCCTTTGTGGGTAATTTCATTCATTTGAACGTAACAGTTGTTGTTCCCTTGGTTGTGATTGTTGTTCCCTTTGTGGGTAATGTCATTCATTTGAACGTAACAGTTGTCATTCCCTTAGTTGTGATTGTAGTTTCCTTTGCGAGTAATGTTGTTCATTCAAAAGTAACAGTTGTTGTTCCCTTTGCGTTTGTTCCTGTTGTTTTTCCTTTCACTTGAAAGAAACGATTTTTGTTTCCACCAACAACACGTGTTGTTTTTATGACTGCCCCTTATACGTTTAGGTATTCCTTTGGATATGAACTTCAATAACAATTTTTCAAAGGCATCACTTCTAATTATCATGGAAACGATTTCTTATTTTCTTTTTTGGGAATAGTTAGCATACCTTATAAAAAAAATTATGGATTGATTCTTCTGAATTATCTTAATATTGTTCATGATCCATAACCACCATAATTAGTTTCTTTTCCTTATATATACATATACTTAAATGATAATTTTCCTTCACATCATAATAAGGAATCTAAGGAAGATTTTTGCTTGGCATTCTTACAATTCTTACGCCATCCCAAACTCTTAAGGAGTAGATGAGCCTCCCTTAATAATAAAAATAAATAAAATAAAATAAAGCCTTAATAATAATAATGAAAAATGAAACAAAAGAAAAAACCTTCTCTCAAAAAGGATAGGTGGTCTCATCATGATCCAACCTACTACAATCATAAGAGATTAACATAAGTGACATTCCCACTATGGCTACCACACCAGGGAAATGTCCTTTGGAATTTAGGGTCAAAGGACAAGAGGTCTCATCACGAGATGGCTTGTTCACTTTGTTATGATCTAGTGAGTGGCATTGTTGTTATTTGGCTACCAAACCATGACAGTGGTATTTTTGGGAAAAGACTATTCAAATTACTTATTGATGATATTGGCTCATCCATGGGTTCAATGGAAACCCTGTCGAGGCTATGGATGCCTGCTGGCAATAGTGCCTCTGCCTATGGTATTGAAGTTTATCGTAATTCACCAAACTTTTATTGTGCTCATAGATTTCCTTTCTTTAAGAAGAGGCTATCATTTTTGCTATATTCAAAACAAGGGAGGATAACAAAATTATGACAAGTAGCATACTTATAAAAATTGGACATATTAGAAATATTCGGAATTTCTTCCTTAACACTTTGGATATTGGTATTTGGGATTACTCTTTCCACAAAAGATATGATTATCATTAATTTCCATGATTAATATTAATTTTTTTTGCAAATTATTAATGGATGTTCTACTCATTGGTGGTTGCGTAATAAATAATCCATCACTTGATTGTCCATCATTAATACGTTCACACATACGATTGTTTGAGGTCAACCTTTCAATCATTGGGTGGTGGACATTCTGCACGAGTTAACGATAAAACATAATAATTACAGACAATGGGAAGCTACGCTATATTTTTATGTAATTTTTTTATACCATTTATGTTAACTTTCTTTTTCATGTTGGTCTAACAAGTTTCACAGGTGGGAACGATAGTTTTTTTGATTTTCTTGCAGAAAATATGGGTGGCTGAATTATTCGTCCTGAACCTATACTGTTGCGAGTTACTGATTAGGATAGGGAAATTCTAAACCATTTAGGATGGACACAATATTTTAACAGGCTACGGGGATTTGATACAAATATTTCACTGGCATTCTTCCAAAATATACAAGGGGAATATCAATAATTCAGAGCATAAAAATACTAGTCACTGACGCCATCATAGCCAAGGTTATAGGATTTCCAAATGAAGGAAAAAAATGGACTGGTAAATAAACATCACTCCAGGAAGTTGTGGAATCCTTTGCAGAACTAGGGGAGGAATTCGACAAGAAAGGAAAAGGCCTCAACCCCACTTCTCTTAGTGAACCTTGGAGGGAGTTAGCAGGCATGGTGAAAATATACATTACATGCGATGGACAATATGACGTGGTGATACCTCGCCACCTCAAGATGTTGGTAGTGTTAAAACAATGGTTAGTATTAAATTTGTTATTTCTTTTAAATAGCATTTTGCATGAGGTAGTTGGAAGAACTAAAAAAAATAAAGACACTGATAGCATAATCAGTCATCATGGGATGGTAAAATTAATAGTGGTCAGGGAATTAAATCATGCACAAATAACATGGGAAGACCTAATTGAGCTTAATAGACCCTTACAAATAGAGCAACCAGAAGTTCCCCAGTCAGAGATCCACACTGAAATTCCTCCACAAGGAACTAAGGTAGTTCAGCCAAAGGGAGAGAGTGCTCAAACATAAATACCAACCACCCAGCCTGAAATTGAAATAGAACTTATTCAGTTGGAAGAGGAGGAGTCAAAATAATAAACTCAGAGTATGAAAGAAGAAACATCAAAAAGGAAAATACAAAGAACAACATCTTCTCCTAAAATCCCCTTTGTTAAAAGAAGAAAGGGTAGAAAGATAAGACAATCTAAAAACACTCAAGAGATTGTGCAAACAGAATATCCACCATAATAAAACCATGTAGGGTAGAAAGATGATTTACCTGAAATATATGAAGAGGATATGGCCCGAGTGTTAGGAAATTTGGGAATGTCTCTTACTGAAGATACAGATTCCCCAGAAGAACCCCAAGCTCCAACCTCTCCTCCTTCAAACTCTATCTTTGATAATCCTGATGTAGATATGGCATCCTCTCCTATGAGGGAATCTACTGATGTGGAAGAACAACCAGAGCCTCAGTTTAAGGAGAGCATCCCTTTAGAGAAACAAGAATTCCCAGAGGGTACAGACAATGAATTGTCAATTGATCAAGATTTTGAAGACCTTGAAATCCCCCTTAGACATAAAGAAACAACAAAAGAAGTCAATAGCCGAATCAGAGAGTTGGAACATGAGAATAAGGCACTGAGGAAGAAGTTCAAGAGAATGAAGGTATTAAAACAAGAAACTGGAAGATTGAAGGGAAAGATTAGATGACTTAAGAAGCGGCTGGAGAAGTATGACAAATCCTATAGGAAGGAGAAATATAAGAGAGTTGGAATGCAGGGAATAAATCCACTTCCTACTTGAAGGGTTCAAAGAGGGGAAATTCATACTCACTCTGTTGAAACACAAACATATTTTCATGTCCCCTTGGATTCGACTGAAACAGTAAATCATATAGATGCTCCAGTAACAATAGAAAAAGTTGTTCAGATTGAAGGGATGCTTCATTCCTCTGAATAGGATGCCACTATCATAAGACTGGAAGCAAAATTGGAACAGTCCCAACAAACCTTACCCCAATTCCAAAATGAAATGGTGTCAATAATAGAGCATCGAAAAATTGTCAAACAACTCTGAGCAATGTCGGCGACTGAAAATGAAACCTTTGTTGATATCAGCAGGGCAAGAGAAAAGGTAAAGAAGGTGCAAGGTCATCTTGATGGAGATTTGGAGCAAATCAAAAATATTTTCTCTATTTATTCTGATGTGTTATCTTGTAGGGCCCCTACTAATAATTATTCCCTATTTTTATTGGAATGATATCTGTTATTAAAAGTGAAATCAATTAGGGGAGGAACACCTTCTGAGTTTGCCACTGTCTCTGATTTTGTTTTGTGTTTCAAAGAACAAGATGATGTAGTAAAATAATTTTTGTGTGAATTATATCTTCCTAATTTTATTTTAGAAGGAAAAAGAGATAAGAACCCCAATCCATTCACTGAGGATATCCAGTTTCAGACCTTTTTATCTTTTTCCAAAAATCAAATTAGATGGGCCAAGGCACATAAGTTCTTTATGAAAAGAGAAAATGGGCTAGACCTATGTGTCAGAGGAGAACCTTCTAAGCCCTTTGACACCATTATGAAACATAGAGAATTTCTGGAGAGGGAAAATGTTGTGGAATCTTTAGCTCCCATCCATAGACATTTTATATATTTAGGGTTGCAGTACTTGGGAGAAATTAGAGAAGAAGCCCTTTTTTCTGCAAAATTAAGATGGAGTGTCTCTTCAAACGAAATCAAGAACAGGGAACCATTTGGTTTTAGGAAATTTCAAGCAGTCGCTCTCAGATTAGAAAGGTATGCCAATATGATCATGGAAGAAGGGCCTTCCTAGATTGGATGCAGGTACAGTGCCCCCATTATTTGGTATCCTCCAGAGGGTTGTCAGTGTGTTTATGAACTCCGTAAAAAACAGGAAGAGGTTGCTTTTGAATAACTTAAAGGTAAAGGTAAGCATGGTTTATGGAGGTACAGAGAAGATACCTCTCCACCCTACAGTCTCACTTCCATGCATATGAACTATCTTGTTGCATGAGGACATGTAAAAAGGTAATCTGGGGGGGTATGTTGGGGTAAGAAAAAAATATAAATATTCTCTTGTTACTTTGGTTTATGATATATTCTTTGTTGAATTTTCTATTAGTTTGAAGTAATTAGGGAAGAAAATAATTAAAAATATTTTGAAAATAATATTAAATAATATTAGATATTTCTAAACTTTGGGTTTGAATTGCTTTGATTTTATGCAGAAATGGACAATTGTTGTTAATCGAGGATAATTTTTATCAAGAAAGATTGATTTTTATCTTGAAATATTCATAAAATAGTAAAAGCAATCTTGAGGATCTCTCGATCCTCAGGATAGCTTAATTCACTTGTCTTATTGTAATATATATAGAAGAGTGAACGATAGAGAGGGTGTGCCAGAATTATGATCTTCTAATTGTTGATACTTTGTACAACAACCCAATTGTAAATGACTTATCAATTATAAAATTAATGAAAGTTTCAAGTGTTTAGACCATTTCTGTGTACTAATTTTTTCATAACAGTATCTTCTTAAGACCATGGGCCCAGTCGACATGAGCTATTGTCTTATCTATATTTTTATCAATTCTGTGGTAATTCTATGGGTTGGTATTTCCTTCAGAAGTTAGAATAGATTCATTAATGTGTTTTTTATATTATGAATTGATTGTGTCATTCCATTCGCAGAGATTAGACGTTCTATTTGGAAATTATCGATTGTTGTTCCATTACCGATTGTTGTCAATTTATCGCTTGTTGATTCTTTTCATTAAGTTTTCATTTTTTGTTCCTTCTTAAATCTCAATAGATTGTTGTTCCTTTTGAATAGGTTGATTAATCATTGTTCTTTGAGAGATTGATTCATTGGCACTTTTGTATATTAAATTGTTGTTTCATGGATAGATGAATGAGTTCAGTAATTAATTGATGTTTCTTTTCAGGGTGTGTTATTGCTCAAAATATATTTCCTTTTGATTGAATCATTAGTTTCAGATTTTGTATTTAATGTGTGAAGAACTTGATTGTTATAGTAATTTAGATGAATCCAAATTTGTTGTAAATGAATTATCTACATGATTTAAACCTCTACAATTTATCCACATATATTTTGCTAACAATCTTGAAAAAAAAAAGATGAATCCTCGGTTGATAAAATTAATGTTAGACTAAAGTTGTTTTTAGGACATCTTTAGCACCCAACAGAATTATCTTGCGTTAGCTCCGAATTCTAAATTTGGAAGACTGGATTAGGCCAGTTTTGGTACCTACATATCCCAACAATTAGAAATAAGTTCTCTCAAGACTTAAATAGGGAGGAATTTGATTCGCGTCCCCAATATGGTCGTCAATCTGTTGTGTTGGTTTTGTCACTTGGGTGAGCAAAAAAAAATCACTTACATGCATATTTAAGTTATCTAAACAAGACAAAGAGTTTTGAGTTGATTAGATAATCAAACATGGATGAAATAAGGAAATAAAAATAAAAGGAAACGAATGTTAGAAAAACTTGCAAGAACTAGAACAATGAAAAATGAAATTGACAATCATATAGCTACCAATGGATGAATGTATTAATAGGCTAGCACCGTAGAGAAAGGTAGGGACTTATGAATCCCCTCTTCCTCCTTGGGAGGGATCTTGAGTTCCCCAATAGAGAGCTCTTCTCTTTATACAATGGCAAGTAACAATGGTGAAGAAATACAAGGCCAATCCTCTCAAGAGGTGAGTCGAATGGCCCTTGCTATAGTTCTTGAATGATTCAGAGAGAAATGAGTATTCTCCAAGAAGAATTCTTGCAGCATAACAATGTCTTGAAAATATTATTTTTCTAGCAAAACCATGGAACATATTTATAGTGTCCATTCATGGCAAGATATAATTGGTTCATGATGTGAACAAGAGGCCTTTGAGGGTACTTGCTAGACCTTGACCAGCCTCCAAGCTATATTTTGCTCAGATCTGAGTGTCAAATCATGTTGGAGGTTGGACTGGAAGTGGTTGAGAGGCCGACAAGATTCATAAATGCATCATTCATGAAAAGTACATGGGTTTTCTTGTAGACAGTCACGCATTCTATGCACAGTGCATAACTAGGGTTGTGTTAGCCCGCGCATTCTGTGCACAGTGTGCATGCTTCCTTTGGTGAATTTGTGCACATTGATTTTTGAACAAAGTATATAGTTTTATGCCCTTTTTATGGATTTTGATGTTGTAGGTGTACAAATTTTTGTTGGAACTAACGTCTTTCTTCAATCATTTTTTGTAATGATGTAGATGAGTTTTTGGTGATAACATTGATGGTCACACTGAAAAAAAGTGTTGGAAACTACATCCAAATATGAACCCTAAGAAATGAAAGAAGGATGCTCAGAAAAAGAACCTTCTAGCCATAGATTCAAGAAATAAGGTAAAGAGCATCTCAAATGTGGATGAGAATATTTCCTACACTTCAATGTGGAAGGGGGTGAATCTAAGTAGCCTTCATCACAAGGAAGATAAGAATATAACAAAACTCTTCCATGTCAAGATCCAGGTCAAGAATACCAAGGTATATGCTCTATTTAATTTTGGTTTACAATCTAATCTCATAGCAATTGATATGGTCAACAAGCTTGGGTTGGAGGTTCATGTTCATCCTAACCCATATCCATTGGGGTGGGTGAACAAGGATGCATAAATCAAGTTCACTAAATAATGTAAGATCAAATTTTATTATAAGTGAATATTTTATTGATGAAGTGAAGTTAGATGTAGTACCCCTTAACGTGTGTGGTATAGTGATTGGAAGCCCTTGGATGTATATGAGGGATGTAATCTTCATGTAGAGATAAAACCAGTACCACTCGATCAAGTATGAGAATTCCTAAATCATCAATGCACACAAAGTTAAATCGAAGATCTCACTAGTAAGTGCTAACCAAGTCAAAAAGTTGATTAGTTCCAGTAAGAAATATGGGTTTATTTTCTTAAGAGAGAATCAACTAGTTGATGTATTGGTAAGGGTAAAGGAATACTTTGAGGGATGTACTAAAAGAAGAAACAACATTTAGAGGAGTTTCTACAGGCATACAGAGGATTGTTATCAGAGCCTAAAGGGACACCACCTAAAAGGGAAGTGTAGCATGAGATATAGTTGTTTCTTGACTCCCATTACCAAATATTGGGTTGTATATGCTTATTAATTGGGTTGGTTATAATTGATGTCAACCCTTGAAAAAGGTATGGTAGTGAATTATGGTAGCACAAAGGTTTGGTTAATGGACCCAAGTTTGTTTGATGGACAATGGTATGATTTTTGATATATTTGTAGGTAAAACTATTCTAGATGGATAGTACATATCATTCCATTTTTGGTGGTATGTGGAACGTCACATAATTCCTCATGGTTAGAGATTTATGACCAAGTGAAGTTGGAGAACCCTCATGAGTCATCTAGAAGCCCCAAAAGGTCAAAGTAGTCAAAGTGTTTGCAAAGAAGAAATTATTTAAATAATAAAGTGAAGTGATGAGTGTATTATAAGTGAAAGAGGATGCAAAAGAAATTATTTAAATAATAAAGTTAATGGAGAACTTACTAATTATGGAAAGTAGTTAAGTTAAGGGGACAAGTGGTTATAAGTGGGTTAACCATAAAATAAGGAAAGTGGGTTAAGATGGTTAGAAGGTAACTCCTTGAGGAATCTACATAAAAGTATAAATAAGAGGCAAGGGTATCTCATTCAAATCACACTTGAATATCATTGAATATCTATTTTTGTGAAAATTTATTTGGGTGGGTATTATTGATAGAGAAAAAATGTGGCAGAAAAAGTGTGGCAGGTAAACTGCGGCAGAAAAAGTGTGGTAGAAAAATTGCAGCAGAAAAAGTGCGGCAGGAAAATTGCGAAAGAAAAAGCGCAGCAGAAAAAGTGTGGCAGGAAAATTGCAGCAAAAAAAGTGCGACAGGAAAACTGTGCAGAAAAAGTGTGACAAAAAAGTACAGTAGGAAAATTGTGGCAGAAAAAGTGCGATAGAAAAAGTGCGTCAGGAAAAGTGTGGCAAGAAAAATGCGGAAGAAAAATTGATCCAGGAAAATTGCGGCAGTAAAATTGCAGTAGTGGATTCGCAGCAGGAAAACCAAGGCAATAGAACGCTACAAGAAGAAAACAATGTATGGTTCTCATATGTGTAGTGTTGAATTTATGAATCAAGTTGAGGTTATTCCTTGTAAATATGTTGGATGCTTTCTTGGGAGTTTATGGCTTGTTGTAGAGTTGATCTGAGGCAGGTCTACTGAAGTTTGGTATTGGTTCACGTTTGAGGGATTTTAGTTGAGGTATGGTGTTGAATTTATTGGTACAGGTAGAGGTTGTATAACAGTGAGGTTCTAGCACATGGTTTGAGGTACAAACTTATGGTATAGTGTTTGAGGTATATGTGATCAGATCAGATTGGTTAATGATTATACAATGACAGGTTTCTCAGTGACATATTCAGTTTCCACATTTGGGTACATGGTTGAGAAAAGTAGTTGATGAGTTGGCACATACATGAGGTGTATAGTTGACAATTTTGGTACATCTTGATGATTCATAGTTTATGTGTATTTGATGCATGATTGGTACATATTTGGTGCATGGTTGATACACTCGTTGATGGTACAGGTCGATGCATGGTTGATGCACTTATTTATGGTACAGGTTGATTACAGGTTGTTTGGACAGGTTATTGTGACATGTTATTTGTACAGGTTTGTTGCATGGTTGATGCATTTTTTTATGGTACAGGTTGATGTATGGTACATGTTGGCACAGGTTATTGGTACAAGTTGTTACAGGTTGATTACAGGTTGATTATTATAGTTTTATAGAAGTATATCTCACAATGATAGTGTGACAGTGGTTCCATCATTCTACTTTTATGTCAGGGCAGTTGGATGGGGAAAGAACAGGTGGTTATAGCCACCTTTCAGTTGTAGCCGGAGAGGGGGTTGTATCCTCCTTTTGGTTGTAGCTAGAGAATTGGGGAATTGGATATTCCCTCAGGTTGTAGACTGAGAAACTAGGGGGTTGGAGCCTCCTTCCAGTTGCAGTTGGAAAACAAAGGAAGTTGGTGCTTCAAATGAATGTAATTCTTAAATACATATAAGAAAAATCATTATGTGGTTTTCTCCCGCTTTGGGTTTCCACATAAAAACATTGGTGTACTGTGTATGTGTATGAATTTTCATTTGTTCATTGTTTATTTACTCTGCAACTATTGGATGATAATTCTACGTTGATATAACACTTGCATTTTGTGGTTAAAAAGGATTGAATTTCTCTATTATTGATTCACCCCCCCTCTCAGTAATCCAACAGAATAGACATTTTGTTCTAGAAGTAGATGAAGTGAAGAAACAGTTGCAGCAGTTGTTGGAGCAAGGAGTAATTCAACCAAGCACCTCACCTTGTGGATCACCTATTATCATAGTACCCAAGAAGGATGTGACTTGGTGAATTTGTATCGACTATATAGGTTTGAAAAAGATTCCACTCAAGAATCGRTACCCTCTTCCTAAGATCGATTATTTGTTAGACCCATTGCAACATGTCAGGTACTTCACCAAGTTGGATCTCAATTTAGGATACCACTAGGTATGTGTCAAAGAATAAGACACCTACAAGACCACCTTSAAAACAAGGAAAGGTTTATATGAATGGTTGGTCATGCCAGTTGGTTTATGTAATACACCAACTACATTTATGATATTGATGAATGATGTATTGCACCAATATTTAAATTCATTTGTTATAGTGTATTTGGATGATATATTGGTTTATAGCTCTACTTGGAAGGAGAACACCTCATATCTCATGCAGGTGTTAGAGACTCTACAAAACCACTAGTTATTGGCTAACCTCAAGAAATGTGAGTTTTCTCAACAATCATCAGTGTATTTAGGGTATGTGATCGATGGAGGGGAGGTCAAGATAGATCCCACAAATATAGAGGCCATCATAAAATTGCAAGTTTCTACTAATGTCATTGAAGCTAGCATCTTTTTTGGGATACAAAAGTACCTAGGGAAGTTCATATCATCCTTCTCAACAAAATTTCCACCACTCCACGCCATAACAATGAGCAATAAGATTTTCTAGTGGGGAAAGAATCGGTAGAAATATTTTCATGAGATAAAACAAAAGATCAATCAAGAACCAATTCTGACATTTCCTAACTTCCATAAGCCCTTTGAAGTGGAGATATATGAAATTTGGTATGCTATGGGAGTCGTTCTAATGCAAGGAGGTAAGTCAGTATGTTATCATTCTGAAATTTTTCATGGGGAAGTCTTAAACTACCCTACCTATGATAAGGAACTCTATTACTTGGTTCAAGCTATTAAGTAGTGGAATCATTATATGATGGGAAAGGAAACCATTATCCACACAAATCACCAGCCACTACAGTGTTTGTAGGCCCAAAGTAAGCTTCAATGAGCCAAACATTACAAGTGCATGGGGTTTTTGCAACAATTTCATCTAGTCATCAAGTATAAGAAGGGTAACACTATTAAGTTAGCAGACATGCTTTCAAGGCCATCCACATCCAAGATTATAGATTTGGAAACTCTTATGCACATGGATCCTTTTACCACTACTACATATGGACGGATTATTCCTCGAAAATTTTCCACGCTTCCACTAGTTTCATATTTTTTTTAAACAGGGCGGGATTTTTGTCGGTATTGCCACGAAAGTTCGTCACAATATCCACAATTTTTTTTTTTACTTCTAGTTGGGATTTTTGTCGCAATAGCGACGAACTTTCGTGGTAATATTGACAAACATTTTTACTATCTCATTGGTCAGTGTTAACTGCTAGTTGACTATTTGATCTATATATATGTGACTTTAAGAGACTTTGCGACACAATTGCTATAGTTGTGACACTGTTCTTGGATTTTGTTTGAGATGTTTATTTTTTCCATCACCCACCGGTTGAACAAATCCAATTCTCGATCTACATAGCTTAGATTTTGAACTTGCAAGGTTAGTATCTTATTTTTTATCGATGTACTCATTTAACTTGTAAATGTTTGTTCAAGTTTTCAAATTTCATTTAGCTTGTTTTTTCCTTGATAATATATTATAATATGTGTAGTACCATATTTCATGTATTTGGTTTTTGGATCTAGTTAGTATATTTTATGGAAAAGGGTATGTGGATTCCATAATATTCTAGGTTTATGGAATCCACATACCCATTTCCCTTCAATTGTAGCTATAATCTCTCTCTCTCTTTTCATTGATAAAGATATGGAATTGCTCTTGAAACTCAACCCTGATCAGTGAAACCCAAGGCTAAACGTTGTGGTTGACGTGATCGGGTGTGTACATATGTACAATGGAGAAAGTGCAGTCATCAACTCATTAGGAGATGAAACAAAGTCTCAAAATCCAAAGTGTATTCTTACATTTACAGGTATATATGTCATTATTATATAAAGAAAACATTTGTACACATATGACCTTATTATAAAGATGTTATCTATGTCGTCATGATGTTGATCCTCTACACATATGATCACCTTATTATAGAGATGTTGATCTTATTATAAAGATGTAGGTCACTGTAAATAAACATTTCATAATCGAAAGGAGTAGCTAAAATATAAAAAAATGACAACTTAATGTTTGGTATGGTGTAGGTAAGACAATTACTTGTCAGGACAAGGATTTGTCACAATGAATGAAAATGATAGGAATCTTGCTCGGTTAAGAGAGGCATTAGAGGTGAGGGGTGATGGAAAATGTTATTTCCCTTGCTATGATTGTAGAGGCATGAAAAATAGAATACTTTTAATAACAACAGCCCAAAGACATTGTAGGGAGAAGGGGCAGGTCAAAGGGGGTTATGAATATCATCCCTTGGTAAGAGGATTCAATATTTAATGTATTCTCTGTAATAATCAGTATGTCATAAATTTTAGTAATATTTCTTATCGTGATTTTTATATTTTCTATGCACACTAATTTTTCTATGTTGTTTTTAAATATATAGACGATGCCCCCAAAGTGTCAACCTCCAGAGAGTTATTTGCCAAGTACTAGTAGAAACACTACTTTACAGGGAGATGAACTTCGAGATCTGAATATTGAAGTTGTTGATCAAGTTATTAATGATAATATGGATGGAGATAATGTTAGTGATTCAAATCGAGAAGATGAGATACACAAATTGATCCAAGACACATTTTCTCCAATGAATGAGGACAACGAGGATGATAGTCATGATGTTGATCCTCTACTCGAGAAGTCACGTCAACCTCTTTATGAAGGCTCAACAAAAAATATTTTATTTGCTATATTGTTGTTGGTGAACCTGAAGGTTTTGAATGGTTTATCAAACACATGTCTCACA
>ML781851.1:142705-175468 GCA_009831015.1 Picea engelmannii | reverse complement strand
ACCCTAACAAGATTAAGGCCATGATGGACTAGTCGATTCCCAAAACATTGAAGAATCTTAGAGGATTTTTGGGTTTGACAGGTTACTACCGCAAGTTTGTTCGGCACTATGGAAGAATATTAGCACCTTTAATGGCACTAACTAAGAAGGATGCATTTTCATGGACTCCAGAGGAAACTAAATCTTTTGAACAACTTAAAGAGGTGATGTGCAAAGCTCCTGTCTTGACCACTCCGTACTTCACAAAAATCTTTATTGTGGAATGTGATGCCTCGGGAAATGGAATTGGTGTTGCCCTAATGCAAGAAGGAAGGCCCCTGGCTTTTGAAACTCGAACACTCAAGGGAAAGGACTTACACAAACCCATTTATGAGAAGGAAATGATGGCAATGCTACATGCATTGAAGAATAATTGTGCATTGCTCGCACCGCATAAGTACTTGACAAAGACAACAAGGAAGAAACTAAAGATAGTCCCCCAACCATGGACTAAGGAGATCGTGAGGTCCACCATCCTCAATGTCATGAAGATACCCCACTTTGGTAGACATCAAGAGATTAACGTGTGCGTTAAACTCCTCCTGTCGTGCTACCATGGAGGTTATTTATGGTTATACAAGCACGTGACTGTGGATCTGGAACTGATCCACATGATCATTGGATTCAGAATGTAGGAACCAGACCCTTAGAAATTCTACCCAAGGAAGGATGTAGATCGATCCCTAGCGCAACGAATAAAGGACACCTACGATGATGTGGAGAAGAGGAAGTGGGGCTACAAGGTAGACTCCATCCAAGATGGCATAGTGCATCTATCTTGCAAGTTGATCGCTAGTAATCTCATGAGGAAGAACAGACCAACGCAAGTCACGAGGTTTGTCCTCAACCTCACAGGAAAGTGCGTTGAAGTGATGCAGATGAATTGGGCGAGCTACCTCATCAACCGTTTGGAGCAGGATTGTTGTGAAGTGCAGGACTAAGGCTACGAGTTTCACTTCAGCTCAATTTTTATTCTCATTGCCTTTGTCACTTGGGAGATGCTGGAGGGAGAGACCTTCCCTAAATTTGAGCCATTTGAACTACTGGCCACGAGGTTCACTACCCTATTGTATTCAAGCGACATGGTGAAGCAATGGCAGTCAAATGCGATGCTCCACACCTATTACTTGCATCTAAAGAGGTCCATTGAATCCTTCCCTCGCATGTCGTCGAATACACACCATAGGTTCAGGCCACTTGTGAAGTTTCGTGTAGATTGACACTTCATAAATATCACTGTGCGTGGGGATGAAAAAAAGGAAGATTTGCAGTCCTATTACAAACTGACCAAGGAAGATATGGAGGAAATAACCAAGGAATGGCCTGCAAAATTCCTTATACCAGTCGAGGAGACAGAGCTCTCCGACCTCGACCTCATCGGAAGTCCTATGGTCACCCGAGAATAATATGATGGACCGAGAAGAGCTAAGAAGACAAAGAAGAAGGAAGAAGTGCAAGAAATAAACTTCACATCGAAGGAAACTATGTCCGATTCACTTGGAGGAGGAGGAGGTGATGAAGTAAACCAAGAGGAGGAAGGGGAAGAAGACAAGTAGGAAAAGGGAGAAGTGACACTGCCTAAGGATCCCCTTACAGAGGTCGAGACATCAAAGAAAAGAAAATTTTCTTTAAAGAAACCCTCAGCGCGGAAGAAGTCACGAGCAAATAAGCCCCAGTCATAGATTGTTCTCATAGTGGATGATATTAACCTCATCATCGAAATTGTAACAAACACTTCGAGGGATATTTTGCAACGAAATGAAGCAAAGTAGGATACCATGTAAGCAACTAAGTAACTAAAGCATTCAAACCTATGAGCTCCTTGCAGAAGACCCGGAACTAAGGACATTGGAGTCATAGCTCCAGGAAGTGAAGCAACAAGCATCGACAGTACAAGCACAGTTGAATCTTCTTTCAGCGGTAGAGAATATGAAAAGGTCACATGAGGTGCACGCAATTCAACCATAGGTCAATGCAATCCAAAGTAGAGTCATGGAAGTGACCCAAAGACTCCAGCTAGTGTAGGATAAAGCCTACATAGTTTTTGAAGAGATCGAGGGGCAAGGTGCACAGTTGGAACAAGTGGTCACCATGGTGGAACAATGTTTGGAAGGGCCTATCACCAATAAAGTAATTTAGGAGTTCACCGAACAGGAGGCTCTGGCGAAGCAGCAAGTCGAGGAAACTCGATCCAAGATCAATGCCTTCGAAGCATAATTTCCCAGATCATAGTCACTCAGGACGTGTCACAGGTGAGTGTTGGGGGCTTGTTGGCCCTCGACCAAGTTTTAGAGAACCTTGGTCATGTTTGACCATTTTTATGAGAATATGAAATGACTACAGATTATTAACATGTGCTTAAAAAAAATAACATAGATACAATAAAACTAGTTTTCTATTCAATAAGGAAATAAGTTGAAACTGTAAAATGCAGAGGAAACAAGCTTGTTGGAATGGTGGTGGATTATCTCTAAGAAGAGATGTTATGGCTGCGGTCATTCGCAAGAAGATGATTAAAATGAGGATATGGAGGCATTTTTACAATAAAAGAGAATTCCAAAAACCATAGACATCCAAAAACCTAACCCTAGGAGATGAAGCGCCAAAAGTCATGTGGGCCTCGTCTGGGTAAGTTAGTACATCAACTTCCCGGGGTCGTAACTTTTGCATACGATCTTCGTTTTAGGTGTATGATAGCCCATTGGAAAGGTATCGTTGAGGAGATTAATGTTGGGGGATTAAAAATGACTTAGTATTTCATTGAGAAGATCAATCCAGAAAAACCTTCATTTAGGCCTTTAAAATGGCCCCGGAAGTAAAAACTAATAAAAATAGTAAATTGCCAAAATTGTCAGAAAACAGTTTTGAGCCAGTTGGAAAAAGTGGGTGGCCACAAATATCCACCTATATCAATCCTCCCTCCTTAGGAATAAATAGTCTCCATTGCGTTGAGTTTCCCCATTGGATGAGGAAATTTCTGCTGAATTTGGCCCCTGGTGAGCCACTTGCCTTGGTGCAGGAGCTGCCCTGCTTTGATGACTCAATAATGTTGGATCCTTTGTTGTCGAGTGCCCATGATGTATGTATACACAATATTATCACTCGATTCCTATTGTATGTAGTTTGATTTGAGCTCTGTTGGTGTCAGTTGTTCTTCTATGTATGAGGTATCCAATAATGGTGGGAAATAAGGGCGAAGGAAATACACGTTGAACACTGGGTGCAGGCCAAGGAATGGAGGAATGTTGAGCTCAAAATAATTATCCCCAATGGCCTTGGTGAAGGTGTACGGACCATAGCAGAGTGGGAAAATCTTCTGAGGGGATCTTGTAAGGCGTTCTTTCTACAAGTGAAGACAAACTTTGTCACCCACCTAAAACTTATGTGGCACCCGATGATGATCATGGCGCTGCTTGTACTTGTCATTGGACTTCTGTAGGATATCTTGAACCTATTTCCGGATGTGCTGGATCTGCTCAATGAACCGGGTGGATTTTTCAACTTCAGCTGGAGAAGGAGATGAATCGGTCGAGGTGACCACAAGGGGAAGTGCAACATCTGTGGGACCCAATGGTTGGAATCCCAACCCCACCTGAAAGGGGTTGTGCATGGTTGAGCTATGCATGGCTCAGTTGTAGCTATATTGGACATATGGAAGGCTCTCATCCCATGTGCAAGGGTTCTTTGAATTATACATGTGAAGGATATGCACAATCATTCAATTTACGACCTCGGTTTTGCCTTCTTTCTAGGGGTGGAAGGCCATGGATTTGGTGAGCTTGGTGTCCAGAAGTGACTAGAGGCTCGACCAGAATGTGCTAAGAAATAGACTATTCTGATTTGAGAAAATGGTTTGTGGGATTCCAAAATTTACCTAGACTCATTCAAAGAAGAGCTTGGCAGTGGCCTCTGTTGTGATGTTCTTCTTGCAGACAACTAGAATCGCCATCTTAGAAAAGAGATCAACAACCACAAAAACACAGTCATTTCCCCGCTTGGTGGATGGGAGGCCCAACATGTAGTCCATTAATATGGATTCCCATGGCATTTCAGGAGTAGAAAGAGGGTTGTATAGGTCCTATTTCTTAGTATTCGGTTTGGCAATAGCACAGGCAGTGCAGGACCTAATATACTTGTTGACCTCCTGTCAAAGTTTCAACCAGTAGAAATGTTTTTGTAGCATTGCCACTGTCTTTTCAATGTCAAAGTGTCCTGTCACCAACCTGTAGTGGGATTCCCAAATCATCTTCGCTTGCTTGCTTGATGGAACACAGATATGGCCCAGACGACACAACAACCCATCCTGAAGATGGAAATTATCGACAATTGTATTTTCACCCAAAATAGCGTAGGTGGTGGCAAAGTCTCGTTCTGTCTCATAGAGTTGGGGCCATATAGAGGTCTCATGGATGCAAGATTCTAGCACTGTGGTGAGTGCCACGACTAGTGGTCTATTGAGGCAATTAGTGACACGATTTGTGTTTCCTTTTTTATACTTGATGTTGTGGTAGAATTGATGCAAGTATGTGTACCACTTTTGATGGCAATCATTCTACAATTTTCCTTATGTCTACATGAACTGCAGTGGCTTATGATCAGTGTGGATGACTATCTCCTTCCTAAGAATATAGTGTCTCCACTGGTGGCAGGCTTTCACAATGGAGTACATTTCTTTGTCTTAATTAGGGCAATTATGGACAACATATGATAGTGTATCACTATGATAGGCCATGGGGTGGTTGTGCTGAGTGAGAAAGCCCCCACCGCATATTCTGAAGCATCTATCTCGATCTCAAAGGGTTGTTGTAGGTCTAGAAGTGAAATTGTTGGGGTTGAGAACAAGTGTTGCTTCAAATCATCGAATGCTTGTTGTTGGGAATGGCCCCATGCAAATTTCTCCTTACCACCACCCCTAGTTATTTGGTTGAGGTCCCATGAAATATGGGAGAATCCCAACACGAACCTTCGGTATAAACTGGCAAGGCCCAAGAAACTCTGAAGCTCAGTGAGTGTGGTTGGGGCTAGCCAGTCAAGGATGACTTGGATCTTGGATGGATCCACATGTATGCCATGTTGATCAATGATGTAGCCCAAGTAATGGACCCTGTCCATGATGAAGGATCATTTTTCCAAGTTGGAATATAGCTTGTGTTGTTACAGGGTGTGCAGAACTTGTTGAATATGTTGCAAGTGTTCAGCCCAAGTCTTGTTGTAAATGAGAATGTCATCTAGATACACCACTACAAAAATTTTGGTGAATTTTTGCAGGATATCATCCATCATCCTCATGAAATTGGCTGGAGCATTTGTCAAACCAAAGGGCATGACCAACCATTCAAAAATGCCTTCCTTTGACTTGAAGGCAGTTTTCCACACATATGTCTATTGTATCGGGACCTTGTAGTAGCTAGACTTCATATCAATCTTACTGAAGTATTTGGCCCCCATGAGTTGATAAGGGAGGTCATCGATTCAGGGAATTGGGTACCGGTTTCTGACCATGATTTTATTCAGAGCTTGGTCATCAATGCAAAGTCGCCAGGTTCCATATTTCTTTTGTACCATCATGATTCATCTCCCGCAAGGTGATGATCTGGGACGGATGTGCCCCTTTTGGAGTAGTTCTTGGATCTATTTCTTGATCTCTTCATTCTCTAACAGAGAGCGATGATAGACTAGCCCATTGGGTAGCGGTGCGTTGAGGGTCAGATCGATGGGGTGCTTGACCTAGCAGTGCAGAGGTACCCCGGGTAGGTGAGGAGAAGATATCTGAGTATTCTTCCACGAACTTATCTACTTGCTTCTATTGTGTGGAGAGGTCGGCCACAGAGACCCTGGATGTGGCTGTGATATTTTTTTTATTCTAAGAGAAAATTACGAAGACAAACTTCCCCATCTGAAATATGACCTTCCTACATTTCTTAGCAAATATCAAGGAAATAGCACTAGGTGGGACTGCCTCGAGTATCCTATACAATTTTATATTCAAAGTAATAATAACACTATGAGTCCTAGACTCATATATAGCATGAAGTTTCCATAAATAAGGTTGGCCCAAAAGAACATCACAAACTTCGAGAGGAGCAACATTACACAATACCTCGTCTTTGAAGGGCTTGATGTCATATGACAGTCGACACCGTTGGATGATGCAGAGATCACTTCCTTGGCGGAGCCATCCAATGGTGTAGGGTTGTGGCTGAGGCATTTTCGGCAGGGCCAACTGCTTGATGACCTCTGATGATATGAGATTCTTTTTGCTACCACTATCAACGATGAAGTGTAGTGGAGTGAATTTTACCCACATCTGTGAATGGAAGAGGCATTCTCCTTCTTCTGGCTCGTCTCGTTCACCAGGCTGGAGCTTGGTGGTAGCAACGGTGGCACTGGGTTCCCCGTCAATGATCCATCTTCCCTTTTTTGGTTCTGGATTAGAGTCAGAACCCACATCTGATTCATATCCTTTCACTTCGACCACCAGTGACTGCTTTGAGTGGCAGTCAACAATGTTATGCCAAGGGATCTTATGGAAGTCGCACCACTTACCAGTATCTTTCTTTGTCTTTTCAGTGTCCTTATTTTCTTGTTTCTTGGACTGGTTGTCCTAATATTGTCCATATTTTCTCTGTCCTTTGTTCTAAGTTTTAGGGGCGCCTTTTCTTGTATTTTGTTGTGTGGGGTTCCTAGGCCTAAATTGTCGTGTCTTTTGTTTGAGCTTCTACTCGATTTTGACGGCATATCGGTAGGTCACGCCCAAGGATGAGATGTCTAGAAATTCCATTTTGTTATGGATGTATCTATGCATAGCGTCGTGATACTTGAGAACTAGATGTCGCTCTGAATATTTGATACCCATCTTGGTGCACAAGGTATGGAATATATTTGTGAAATCTAGCACTGCTTGGTCTCTTTCTTGACGCAATGTGGTCCATTTGGTATACAAGTAATCAAAAATTCCGACAGGGTAGTATTGTTCCTTAATAGAATCCCTAAAGGATTCCCAGGTGTCCTTAACTATAAATAATGAGGGTTCCTCTATTTCCTTTTTCTCACAGAAATTTTCCCACCAATCTTTGACATGGGGAACAACTTTACGGAGCACAAAAGTAATATTTTCTCTATTTGAAAAGTTATGGACAAAAAAATACCCTTCTAGTAGATTCAACCACTTGTCTACAACATCTGCATTTATATGACCTTCAAATATAGGAATATCGAAGTTTATTTGTACCTTGAAGGAGGCGGCACCTCCGTTTGAAGAAGACGTGTCACCCTGTTGGTAGTTGCTGAAGGATTTGCGTGAAACTATCCATCATCTCATTCCTTTGTTGCGTGAGGGCTTCCTCAATCAATAGTTTGAAAGGATATCCTTTCCCATCATATTTATTTTCTCCTTCCATGAGAGGTTTCTTGGGTGTTAGGGAACTTTTTTCCTCAAGAGAAATAAGCTCGAGACCCAACTCTCTATACTCTGACCTCGTTGGGGACATGCATTAACACGACGAGCAGAACGCTCTGATAGAACTAATCCAGATTTTATGAGAAGAATGAAATGAATACATATTATTAATAGGTTCTTAAAACAAAATAACAGATATACAGTAAATCTAGTTTTCTATTCAATAAGGAAACAAGATGAAACTATAAAATGCAGAGGAAACAGGCTTGTTGGAATGGTGGTGTCTTATCTCTGAGAAGAGATGTGACGGTTGCACTCATTCGCAGGAAGATGATTACAATGAGGCTTTGAAAGCCTTTTTACAATAAACAGGAATTCCAAAAACCCTAGACATCCAAAAACCTAACCCTAGGATATGAAGCGCCAAAAGTCATGTAGGCCCCGTCTGGGTAAGTTAGTACATCAACTTCCCGGAGTCATAAGTTTTTCATACGATCTCCGTTTTAGGCGTATGATAGACTGTTGGAAAGGTATCCACGAGGATATTTATTTTGGGGGCTCAATCATGCCTTCAACTATCTTTAAGAATCTTGATCCCTAAAAACCTTCATTTAGGCCCTCAAAATGGCCCCGGAAGTAAAAACTACTAAAAATAGTAAATTGTCAAAATTGCCAGAAAATAGTTTTGAGCCAGTTGGAAAAGGTGGGTGGCCATAGATATCCACCTGGATCAATCCTCCCTCCTTGGGAATCAATTTTCTCCATTGCATTGAGTTCCCCCATCAGATGAGGAAATTTCTGCTGAATTTGGCCCCAGGTGATCCACTTGCCTTTGTGCAGGAACTGCCCTACTTTGACAACTCGATAAAGTTGGATCCTTTGTTGTTGAGTGCCCTTGATATGTGTGTCCACAATATGATCATTGGATTCTTGTTGTATGCAGTCAAGGTTGAGATCTGTTGGTCTCATTTGTTTTTCTATGTCTGAGGTGTCCAATAATGGTGGGAAATAAGGGCAAAGGAGATCCAAATTGAACACCGGGTGCAGGACAAGGAAAGGAGGAATGTTGAGCTCAAAATAATTATCCCCCACAGCCTTGGTGATGGTGTACGACCCATAACAGAGTGGGAAAATCTTCTAATTAGGTCTTGTAAGGGTTATGATCAATGTGGATGAATGTCTCCCTCCCAATAATATAATGTCTCCACTGGCGGTAGGCTTTCACAGTGGAGTACATTTCTTTGTCGTAAGTAGGGTACTTATGGACAACATTTGATAGTTTCTCACTATGATAGGCCATGGGTTGGACATGCTGAGTGAGAACATTTCCCACCGCATAGTCTGAAGCATATGTCTCGATCTCAAAGGGTTGTTGCAGGTCTGGTAGTGAAAGTATTGGGGATGAGCACAAGCGCTACTTCAAATCATCGAACACTTGTTGTTGGGACTGGCCCCATGCAAATTTCTCCTTACCACCACCCCTGGCTATTTGGTTGAGGGCCCATGCAATATGGGAGAATCCCAACCCGAAGCTTCAGTAGAAATTGGCAAGGCCCAAGAAGCTCCGAAGCTCAATGAGTGTGGTTGGGGATGGCCAGTTATAGATGCTTGGATCTTGGCTAGATCCACATGTACACCATGATGATCAATGATGTAGCCCAGGTAATGGACCCTGTCCATGCCAAAGGATCATTTTTCAAAGTTGGCATATAGCTTGTGTTGTCACAGGGTGTGCAGAACCTGCTGAATATGTTGCAAGTGTTTGGCCCAAGTCTTGTTGTAAATGAGAATGTCATCTAGATACACCACTATAGAAGTATTGGTGAATGGTCACAGGATATCGTCCATCATCCTCATGAAAGTGGTTGGATAATTTTTCAAACCAAAGGGCATGACCAACCATTCAAAAATACCTTTCTTTGACTTGAAGGCGGTTTTCCATCCATTCATCTATTCTATCAGGACCTGGTGGTAGCCAGACTTCAGATCAATCTTACTAGAGTATTTAGCACCCGTGAGTTGATCAAGGAGGTCGTTGATTTGGGGAATTGGGTATCGGTTTCTGACTGTGATTTTATTCAAAGCCTGGTAATCAATGCAGAGTCACCAGGTTCCATCTTTCTTCTGTACCAGCATGATTGGGCTCCCGCAAGGTGATGAGTTGGGATGGATGTGCCCCTTTAGGAGCAGTTCTTGGATCTGTCTCTTGATCTCCTCATTCTCTAATAGAGAGTGATGATAGAATGGCCCATTAGGCAGCAGTGTGTCAGGGGTCATATCAATGGGGTGCTTGACCTAGCAATGCAGAGGTACCCCATTAGGAGAGGAGAAGATATCTAGGTATTCTTCCAGGACCTTGTCTACTTGCTTCTATTGTGTGGAGAGGTCATCCACATAGACCCTAGATGTGGCTATGATATTTCATTTATTCTGAGAGTGAATCACGAAGAATACAAACTTCCCCTTCTAAGAGATGACCTTCCTGCATTTCTTAGCAGAGATCAAGGAAATAGCACTAGGTGGGACTGCCTCAGGTATCCTATACAATTTCATGTTCAAATTAATAACAACACTATGAGGCCTAGACTCATATACAGCATGACATTTCCATAAATAAGGTTGGACCAAAAGAAAATCACAAACTTTGAGAGGAGAAACATCACACAATACCTCGTCTTTGAATGGCTTGATGTTGTACGACAGTCGGCACTGTTGGCTGACGTGGAGTTTGCTTCCTTGGCAGAGCCATCCAATGGTGTAGGGTTGTGGGTGCAGCGTTTTCAACAGGGCCAACCTCTTGATGGCCTCTRTAGAGATGAGGTTATTTTGGCTACCGCTATAAACGMTGAAGTGCAGTGGGGTGCCTTTTACCCACATCTGTGAATGGAAGAGGTGTTCTCCTTTTTCTGGCTCGTCTCGTTCACCATGATAGAGCTTGGTGGTAGCAACGGTGTCACTGGRTTATGTGTCAATGATTTGTCTTCCCTTTTMTGGTTCTGTCTCAGAGTCATAACCTGCATCTAATTCATAGGCTTTCACTTTGGCCACCGGTGACTACTTTGAGTGGCAATCACCAGTGTTATACCAAGGGATCTTATGGAAGTCGCACCACTTCTAGATATCTTTCTTTGTCTTTCCAGTGTCCTTCTTTTCTTGTGGCTTGGACTAGTTTTCCTGATACTATCCATATTTTCTCTTTCCTTTTTTGGGGGGGTTGGGGCTTCCCTTTCCTGGCTTTTGTTGTGAGGGGTTCCCAGGCCCAAATTGTCACGTCTTTTGTTTGATCTTCTTCTTGATTTTGATGACATATTGGTAGGTCACATCCAAGGATGAGATGTCCAAAAATTACATTTTGGTCTAGATATATCTATGCATAGTGTCGTGATACTTGATCACTAGATGTTGCTCTGAATCTTTGATACCCAGCTTGGTGTGCAAGGTATGGAAGATATTTGTGAAATCTGGCACTTCTTGGTCTCTTTCTTGCTGCAGTGTGGTCCATTTGGTATACAAGTCATCATAACTTCCGATGGAGTAGTATTGTTCCTTAATAACATCCCTGGAGGATTCCCAGGTGGCCATGACTGTAAATAATGAGGGTTTCTCTGTTTCCCTTTGCTCATAGAAAGTTTCCCACCAATATTTGACATGGGGAACGGATTTAAGGAGCACAAAAGTAATATTTTCTCTATTCGAAAAGTTATGGATAGAAAAATACCCTTCTACTAGATTCAACCACTTGTCTATAGCATCTGTGTCTATTTGACCTTCAAATATAGGAATATCAAATTTTATTTGTACCTTGAAGGGGGCAGCACCTCCGTTTGAAGAATATGCGTCGCATGTTGGTAGCCGCTGAAGGATTTGCGCGAAACTATCCATCATCTCATTTATTTGTTGTGTGAGGGATTCCTCAATCAACAATTTGAAAGCATATATTTTCCTATCAAATTTCTTTTCTCCTTCCATGAGAGGTCACTTGGGCATGCAAGAGATTTTGTCCTCAAGAGAAACAAGCTCGAGACCCAACTCTTTGTACTCCGACCTCGTTGGGGACATGCATTAAGACAACAAGGAGAAAACCACTCTGATACCACTGAGCTAGATTTTATGAGAAGAACGAAATGACTACAGATTATTAACATGTACTTAACACAAAATAATAGAGATACAATAAAATTGGTTTTCTATTCAATAAGGAAATAAGCTGAAACTGTAAAATGCAGTGGAAACAAGCTTGGTGGAATGGTGGTAGCTTATCTCTGAGAAGAGATGTGACAGCTCGCTCATTCGCAAGAAGATTATTACAATGAGGCTCTGAAGGCCATTTTACAATAAACAGGAATGTCAAAAACCCTAGACATCCAAAAACCTAACCCTAGGAGATGAAGCGCCAAAAGTCATGTGGGCCTCGTCTGGGTAAGTTAGTACATCAACTTCCCGAGGTCGTAACTTTTGCATACGATCTTTGTTTTAGGAGTATGATAGCCCGTTGGAAAGGTATCGTCGAGGAGATTATTTTTTGGTATCAATCATAACTTTGTCTTTCATTTAGAATATTAATCCTGAAAAACCTTCATTTAGTCCCTCAAAATGGCCCCAGAAGTAAAAACTGCTAAAAATAGTAAATTACTAAAATTGCAAAAAAAGAGTTTTGAGCCAGTTGGAAAAGGTGGGTGGCCACTGATATCCACCTGGATCAATCCTCCCTCCTTAGGAAGAAATGGTATCCATTGTGTTCATTTCCCCCATCAGATGAGGAAATTTCTGTTGAATTTTTCCCCGAGTGAGCCGCTTGCCTTGGTGCAGCAACTGCCCTGCTTTGATGACTCGATAAAGTTGGATCCTTTGTTATCGAGTTCCCTTGATCTGTGTGTCCACAATATGATCACTGGATGCCTATTGTATGCAGTTGGGGTTGAGCTCTGTTGGTTTTATTTGTTCTTCTACGTCTGAGGTATCCAATAATGGTGGGAAATAAGGGCGAAGGAGATCCACGTTGAACACCGGGTGCAAGCCAAGGAAAGGAGGAATGTTGAGCTCAAAATAATTATCCCCCATGGCCTTGGTGATGGTGTACGGCCCATAATGGAGTGGTTGAATCTTCCGATGGGATCATGTAAGGCGTACGTTATGCAAGTGTAACCAAACTTTGTCACCCACTTGAAACTTATGTGGCACCCGATGTTGATCATGGCCTTTCTTGTACCATTCATTGGACTTCTGTAGGATATCCTGAACCTATTGGTGGATGTGCTATATCCGCTCAATAAACTGGGTGGCTTTTTCATCTTTAGTTGGAGCAGGAGATGAGTCGATGGAGGTGATCGCAAGCAAAAGTGCAATATCTATGGGACCCAATGGTTGGAATCCCAACCCCACCTGAAAGGGGTTGTGGCCAGTTGAGCTATGAATGGATCGGTTGTAGCTATGTCGGACATAGGGAAGGCTCTCATCCCATTTTTGAGGGTTCTTTGAATTATACATGCAAAGGATATGCACAATCATTCATTTTACAACCTCAGTTTGGCCATCTGTCTGGGGGTGGAAGGTCGTGGATTTGGTATGCTTGGTGTCCAGCAGTGACCAGAGGCTCGACCAAAATGTGTTGAGAAATTGATTGTCCTGATATAATGGTTTTTGAGATTCCAAAATGTACCCAGACTCATTCAAAGAACAGCTTGGCAGTGGCCTCTATTGTGATGTTCTTCTTGTAGGAAACCAGAATCACCATGTTAGAAAAGTGATCAACAACCACAAAAACACAGTCATTTTCCCGCTTGGTGGATGAGAGGCCCAACATGTAGTCCATTGAGATGGATTCCCATGGCCTGTCAGGAGTAGGAAGAGGAGTGTATAGGCCCTATTTCTTAGTGGTTGGTTTGACAATAGCACAGGCAGTGCAAGACCTGATATACTTGCTGACCTCCTGTCGAAGTTTCGGCCAGTAGAAATGTTTATGTAGCATCGCCACTGTATTTTCGATGCTGAAGTGTCCTACCACCCAACTGTAGTGGGCTTCCTAGATCATTTTTGCTCGCTTTATTGATGGAACACAGATATGGCCCAGATGACACAAAAACCCATCCTTAAGATGGAAATTATCGACAATTTCATTTGCACCCAACATTTTGTAGGTGGTGGAAAAGTCTCGGTATATCTCATAGAGTTGGGGCCATCTAGAGGTATCATGGCCGCAGGATTCTAGCACTATGGTGAGTGTCGTGATTGGTCGTCTACTAAGGCAATCAGTGACATTATTGGTGCTTCTTGTTTTATACTTGATGTTGAGGTGGAATTGCTGCAACTATGTGGACCACTTTTGATGGCGATAATTCTTCCATTTTCCTTGTGTTTGCATGAACTGCAGTGGCTTATGATCAGTGTGGATGGTTGTCTCCTTCCCAAGAATGTAATGTCTCCACTGGTAGTAGGATTTCACAATGGATTACATTTCTTTGTCGTAAGTAGGGTACTTACGGATAGCATCTTTTAGTGTCTCAGTCGATGGGGTGGTCATCCTGAGTGAGAAGGGCGCCCACCGCATAGTCTGAAGCATCTGTCTCGATCTCAAAGGGTTGTTGCAGGTATGGTAGTGAAATTACTAGGTCTAAGCACAAGTTCTACTTCAAATCATCAAACACTTGTTGTTGGGACTAGACCCACGTAAATTTCGCCTTACCACCACCCCTGGCTATTTGGCTGAGGGCCCATGCAATATAGGAGAATCCCAACATGAACCTTTGGTAGAAATTGTCAAGGCCCAAGAAGCTCTGAAGCTCTGTGAGTGTGGTTGGGGCTAGCCAGTCATGGATGACTTGGATATTGGTTGTATCCACATGTACACCATGTTTATCAATGATGTAGCCCAGGTAATGGACCTTGTCCATGCCAATGGAGCAATTTTCTAAGTTTCCATATAGCTTGTGCTACCACAGGATGTGCAGAACCTACTGAATATGCTACAAGTGTTCGGCTCAAGTCTTGTTGTAAATGAGAATGTCATCCAGATACACCACTACAAAAGTATCGGTGAATGGTCATAGGATATCGTCCATCATCCTCATGAAAGTCGCTATAGCATTTTTCAAACCAAAGGGCATGACCAACCATTCAAAAATTCCATCCTTTGACTTCAAGGTGGTTTTCCATACATCTTTTTGTTCTATTGGGACCTAGTGGTAGCCATACTTTAGATCAATCTTACTAAAGTATTTGGCCCCCATGAGTTGATCAAGGAGGTCGTCGATTTGGGGAATCGGGTACCAGTTTCTGACTGTGATTTTATTCAAAACCTGGTAATCAATGCAGAGTCGCCAAGTTCCATATTTCTTCTATACCAGCATGATTGGGCTCCCACAAGGTGATGAGTTGGGATGGATCTGCCCCTTGTGGAGAAATTATTGGATCTGTCGCTTCATCTCCTCATTTTATAACAGAGAGAAATGATAGACTTGACCATTAGGCAGCAGTGCACTGGGGGTCATGCCAATGGGGTGCTTGACCTAGCAGTGCAGAGGTACACCGGTAGGTGAGGAGAAGATATCTGAGTATTCTTCCACGACCTTATCTACTTTCTTCTACTGTGTGGAGAGGTCGTCCATAGAGACCTTGGATGTGGTTGTAATCTTTCGTTTCTTCTAAGAGAGAATCACGAAGAAGACAAACTTCCTCGTATGAGAGATGACCTTCCTGCATTGCTTAGCAGAGATCAAGGAAATAGAACTAGGTGGGACTACATTGGGTATCCTGTACAATTTCCTGTTCAAAGTAATAATAACACTATGAGGCCTAGACTCATATACATCATGACGTTTCCATAAATAAGGTTGGTCCAAAAGAACATCACAAACTTCAAGAGGAGAAACATCACACAATACCTCATCTTTGAAGGGCTTGATGTCATACAACAGTCGACACTGTTGGCTGACGCGGAGATCGCTTCCTTGGCAGAGCCATCTAATGTTGTAGGGTTATGGGTGTGGCGTTGTCGACAGGGCCAACCTCTTGACAACCTCTATTGAGATGAGGTTCTTCTAGCTACCTCTATCAACGATGAAGTGTAGCGTGGTGCCTTTTACCCACATCTATGAATCGAAGAGATGTTCTCCTTCTTCTTGCTCATCTGGTTCACCAGGCTAGAGCTTGGTGGTAGCAATGGTGGCACTGGGTTCCGTGTCAATGATTTGTATTCCCTTTTCTGGTTCTGGCTCAGAGTAAGAACCCGCATCTAATTCAGAGGCTTTCACTTCGGCCACGAGTGAATCCTTTGAGCAGCAATCAGCAGTGTTATGCCAAGGGATCGTATGGAAGTTGCACCACTTCCCAGTATCTTTCTTTGTCTTTTCGGTGTCCTTATTTTATTTCATCTTGGACTTGTTGTCCTGATATTGCCCATCTTTGCTCTGTCCTTTTTTCTGTGGGTTGGGGCTGCCCTTTCCTGGCTTCTGTTGTGAGGGGTTCCGAGGCCTAATTTTCCACGTCTTTTGTTTGAGCTTCTGCTTGATTTTGATGGCATATCGGTAGGCTACACCCAAGGATGAGATGTCCAGAAATTCCATTTTGGTCTGGATGTAACTATGCAAAGCATTGCAATACTTGAGCACGAGATGTTGCTCTGAATCTTTGATACCCATCTTGGTGCGCAAGGTATGGAAGATATTTGTGAACTCTGGCACTGCTTGGTCTCTTTCTTGCCATAGTTTGGTCCATTTGCTATACAAGTCGTCATAAATTCCAATAGGGTAGTATTTTTCCTTAATAGCATGGATGATTTTAGGGGCTAAATTTCGCTCATGGGCTAATTTTCCATGGTTTTTCCAAAAACGAGATTCCTTATTTTAAAAATGATTCACCCAAACTCTATAGGATAAAATTATTTTACTTTAAAAATCGCCAAAATTTTATAAGAACTATATAAAATCCTTAGAAATTTGAATATTTTTACAAAAATATTGCCAAACAYTTATAGTTGGCATATGAAGGATTAGTAAGATTCACCAAGGTTTCTACATTTTAAAATAAATTTCCATCCTTAAAATCATCCCTACTTAATAGAATCCCTAAAGGATTCCCAAGTGGTMTTGAYTGTAAATAATGAGGGTTCCTCTATTTCCTTTTKCTCACAGAAATGTTCCCACCAATCTTTGACATGGGGAACTGCTTTGAGGAGCGCAAAAGTAATCTTTTCTCTATTCRAAAAGTTACGGATAGAAAAATACCCTTCTAGTAGATTCAACCACTTGTATACATCATTTKCATCTATCTGACCTTTAAATATAGGAATATTGAAGTTTATTTGTACCTTGAAGGGGGAGATGCCTCTATTTGAAGAAGATGTGTCGCTTGTTGGTAGCTTCCGAAGGATTTGCAYGAAACTATTCATCATMTCATTCCTTTGTTGTGTGAGGGCTTCCTCAATCAATAGTTTGAAAGGATCTCTTGTCTCATCATATTTCCTTTCTCCTTCCATGAGAGGTCGCTTGGGCATGCGAGAGATTTTGTCCTCAAAATAAACAACCTCGAGACTCAACTCTTTGTACTCTAGCCTTGTTGGGGACATGCATTAAGACAACAAGGAGAAGACCACTATGATACCATTGATCCGGATTTTATGAGAAGAATGAAATGAATACATATTATTAACAGGTGATTAACAAAAAATAACAGAGATACAGTAAAACTGATTTTCTATTCAATAAGGAAATAAGCTAAAACTGTAAAATGCAGCGGAAACAAGCTTGTTGGAATGGTGGCGGCTTATCTCTGAGAAGAGATGTGACAGTTGTGCTCATTCACAAGAAGATGATTACAGTGAGGCTCTTAAGTCCATTTTACAATAAACAGGAATTCCAAAAACCCTATACATCCAAAAACCTAACCCTAGGAGATGAAGCACCAAAATTCATGTGGGCCCCGTCTAGGTAAGTTAGTACATCAACTTCCCGGGGTCGTAACTTTTGCATACGATCTCCGTTTTAGGCATATGATGGCCTGTTTGAAATGTATCATCGAGGAGATTCATTTTGGGGGATAAATCATACCTTCAGATATCATTGAGGATATTTATCCCGAAAAACCTTCATTTATGCCCTCGAAATGGCCCCAAAAGTAAAAACTACTAAAAATAGTAAATTGCCAAAATTGCCAGAAAACAGTTTTGAGCCAGTTGGAAAAGGTGGGTGGCCATCGATATCCACCTAGATAAATCCTCCCTACTTATGAAGAAATGGTCTCCATTTCATTCATTTCCCCCATCAGATGAGGAAATTGCTGCTCAATTTGGCCCCCGGTGAGCCACTTGCCTTGGTGCAGGAGCTTCCCTGCTTTGACGAATCGATAAAGATAGATCATTTTTTGTCAAGTTCCCTTGATCTGTGTCTCCACCATCTGATCATTGGATGCCTATTGTATGCAGTTGGGGTTGAGCTTTGTTGGTGTCAGTTTTTCTACTATGTCTGAGGTGTCAAATAATGGTGGGAAATAAGGGCGAAGGAGATCCACGTTGAACATCGGGTGCAGGCCAAGGAAAGAAGGAATGTTGAGCTAAAAATCATTATACCCCATAGCCTTGGTGATGGTGTATGGCCCATAACAGAGTTTGTGAATCTTCCGATGGGTTCTTATAAGGTGTTCTTTCTGTAAGTGCAACCAAACTTTGTCGCCCACCTAAAATTTATGTGGCACCCGATGTTGACCATTGCGCTACTTGTACTTGTCATTAGAATTCTGTAGGATATTCTAAACCTGATGGTGGATGTGTTGGATCTAATCAATGAATCGGGTGGATTTTTCATCTTCAGTTGGAGTAGGAGCTAAGTCATTTGAGGTGATCGGAAGGGAAAGTGAAACATATATGGGACCCAATGGTTGGAATCCCAACCCCACCTGAAAGGGGTTGTGGTCAATTGAGATATGCAGGGCTCAGTTTTAGATATGTTGGACATAGGTAAGACTCTCATCCCATGTATAAAGGTTCTTTGAATTATACATGTGAAGGATATGCACAATCATTTGATTTACGACCTCGATTTGTCCATCTGGCTGGGGGTGGAAGGCCGTCGATTTGGTGAGCTTGGTTTCCAGCAGTGACCAGAGGCTCGACCAGAATGTGCTGAGAAATCGACCATCCCGATTTGAGACAATGTTTTGTGGGATTCAAAAATGTACCCAGACTCATTCAAAGAAGATCTTGGCAGTGGCCTCTGCTATGATGTTCTTCTTGGAAGAAACCAGAATCACCATCTTAGAAAAGCGATCAACAACCACAAAAACACAGTCATTTACCCGCTTGGTGGATGGGAGGCCTGACATGTAGTCCATTGAGATGGATTACCATGGCCTGTCAGTAGTAGGAAGAGGTTGTGCCTTGTTTCTTAGTGGTCATTTTGGAAATAGCGCAGGCATTGCAGGACGTGATATACTTGTTGAACTCTTGTCGAAGTTTCAACCATTAGAAATGTTTTTGTAGCATCGCCATTGTCTTTTCAACACTGAAGTGTCCTGCCACCTGACTATAGTGGGCTTCCCAGGTCATCTTTTCTCTCTCACTTGATGGAACATAGATATGGCCCAGACGACACAACAACCCATCCTGGAGATGGAAATTATCGACAACTGTGTTTGCACCCAAAATTTGGTAGGTGGTGGAAAAGTCTCAGTCTGTCTCATAGAATTGGGTCCATCCAGAGGTCTCATAGTAGCAGGAGTCTCGCACCGTGGTGAGTTCCATGACTGGCGGTTTGCTAAGGAAATCAGCGACACGATTGGTGCTTCCTGTTTTATACTTGATGTTGAGGTGGAATTGTTGCAATTATGTGGACCACTTTTGATGGCAATCATTTTGCAATTTTCCTTGTGTCTGCATGAACTGTAGTGGCTTATGATCAGTGTGGATGATTGTCTCCTTCCCAATAATGTAATGTCTCCACTAGCGGCAGGCTTGCACAATGGAGTACATTTCTTTGTCGTAAGTAGGGTACTTACGAACAGCATCTGATATTGTCTCACTATGATAGGCCACAGGGTGGCCATGCTGAGTGAGAATGGCACCCACCGCATAGTCTGAAGCATCTGTCTCAATCTCAAAGGGTTTTTGCAGGTCTGGTAGTGAAAGTACTGGAGCTTAGCACAAGCGCTACTTCAAATCATCGAACGCTTGTTGTTGGGACTGGCCCGACACAAATTTTTCCTTACCACCACCCCTGGTTATTTGGCTGAGGGCCCATGCAATATGGGATAATGCCAACATGAACCTTCGGTAGAAATTGGCAAGGCCCAAGAAGCTTCGAAGCTCAGTGAGTGAGGTTTGGGTTGGCTAGTCATGGATGACTTGGATCTTGGCTGGATCCACATGTACGCCATGCTTATCAATGATGTAACCTAGGGAATGGACCATGTCCATGCCAAAGGATCATTTTTCCAAGTTGGCATATATCTTGTGTTGCCAGAGGGTTTGCAGAACCTGCTGAATATGCTACAAGTGTTCATCCCAAGTCTTGTTTTAAATGAGAATGTCATTTTTGGCATAGGGGAAGACCCAAGGTTCAACTCCAAGAGCACACCAACAAGCCCTAGCTACTGGCCCTTTCATCAACACCTGCGAGGTAGATGCAGTCTCACCCAAAGCAGCTATGAGGGGGTTGCAGGGAAAATATGTCTACAACCAGAAGGAATGTAAAGTGGATTCAAAGTGGTCGACACACAATAATATATTATTATTTATCTTCCTACAATCAACTACACAAGGTATATCTATCAGATCTAACACAGTAATGAAATAATAGTATATCATATGACAAAGAATAGAGCATCAATCACACATGACACAAGATATATGTGGTTCACCCTCTCTCTAGGGCTACGTCCACAAAACTACTCTTATAATGTATTAGGATGAAGCATACAGTTCTTGTCTATGCTCTCAACTAGCAAATCTTCTCTCTTCTCTCTCTTTCTCCCTTCCCTTCCCTGTGCACCAAGTTGCAGGGTTGATCTTCGCACCCAGTTGAAGATCTTACAATACTAGAAGGCTCTACACTTAGCACTTCTATCTCTCTCACACAACAATAATCACTCATGACAATCACAAAAACTAGAACGAACCCTCTTCCCTCATCTAGTTTCTTATTTATACATTACAATAGTTCATCAACATCCTTAGGCCGAAAACTAGGTGTCAAAACCCTAGATACCAAAACCCTAGGTCAACTTGACCCGTGTTTTGAGGGCTTCGCCAGCTTGTCTTTCCTTCCTTCTCACATGGTGCTCCAAAGCATCCAACAATGGATTTTTCTGCTTGTTGAGTTGTCCACGATCCTTCTTTCTTGCTGATTTGTCTTTCTCAATCTCCTCATTCAATAGCTTGCTTCCTTTTACTTCGCTCCGCCTTTTCTGCTCTTTTGCTCACTTCGACCCAGTAACAGTCACTGTGTGTTCCGTACAATTCACATTCTGCCTTTTCTTCCTTTATCTTTGTGTACTTCCATAACCAAGGGCCAACAGGCCCCCAACACTCACCTGGGACTCGTCCCGAGGCACTTCAGATCTGACCTTTTTCTGCTACTTTGAATTCAGACTACACAGGGTAGCCTCTACTTTGTGTTCGATGCCTCCTCTCCCTTCTTGTGCAAACTGTTTTTTCTGTGTATGGTACCTAGTTTCAACTGCACCTAATACCTAGACCCTTTTCCTCATGCTTTTACTAAGAGCTGCAGAGAAGCAGGTTGTCATAATACAATTTCAACCGGCTCCCATTCACTAATCCTTCCTTTCATTCTCCATTCAAAGTCTTCAATTGCATAGATCCTCCTTCTGTAACATAGGCAATCTCACATGGCTCGAGCCAATGCATTCTGAACTTTCTAGGATGTTTTATGAACTTACTATCATATACCAGTACTAAATCACCTTTTTTAAATGCCTTCTTCTTGATGTGTCTGTTGTGGTAGGCCTTCTCTCTTTCTTTTAGTACCTGCTGTTGGAATCCTACAATAAATCTATCTTCTTCTAGTTCGACCAACTGTGCAAGCCTTTCTCAAATAGCACCAATGTCCTACATATCTGTAAAGGCAGCAATTATTAGGCTTGGTACCAAATATTCCATTGGTACAACGACTTCAAGACCATACACCAACTTAAAATGGGTCTTCATTATTAGCTTCTTGCAAGCAGTTCTATAGGCCTAAAGTACTGTTGGTACTCTTAAATCTCAGTTATCCTTGTTCACGCTGCAAATCTTCATCAGCGTTGTCTCCAAGATATTATTGAATGCTTCTACTATCCCATTTTCTTGTGGATCGTAAGGCGTTCTCTTCTGATGGTGGACTGCAAATTCCTCAGTCAGGGATTCCATTATTTTATTTATGAAACGTGTGCCTTGATCACTCATAAGGATATTTGGGCATCCAAACCTGGTTATGATGTCATCAAATATGAAGCATGCAACTATAGTTTCACTATAGTCCTTCACTTCTCTTGCTTCAGCCCATCTGGTCAAGTACTATGTCGCATTGATTATGTATATTACTCATGTGTTATTTCCTAGTGGGTTTATAGGTCCAACGAAGTCAATGGCCCATTTCTCAAATACTTTTAGGGTCAACTGTAGTGCTAATGGAATTTCATCTCTTCTAGATAGTTTCCAAACTCTTTGGCATGCATCGTAGGCTCTGTAATAGTCTTTAGCATCTCTGTGTAAGGTACGCCACCAAAGGCCAACTCTAAGAATCTTCTGCACAGTTTCTTTCTTTGTGTAATTTCCTCCTGCAATGCCTTAATGACATTCTGCGAGGATCTATGGTCACTCTGCCTCCATAACACATCTTCTCAATATCTCATTAGGTCCCATCTTGTATAGGTGTCTAGCTATAAGTGAAAAGTCTGCAGCATGCACTACTAGTTGTTTCTTCTTTGGAATTGTATAATCGGTAGGTGCCATTCCTGTTGATAGGAACTGGACTATTTATGCGAAGTGGTCATCAATATTTCTAATGGCCAGTAACTGTGCATCCGGCTGTGCATCCTCCAAACTGGTCGGTTCTTCGCCATGTTCCAACCTTGACAAGTGGTCAGGACCTTTGTTCATTATTCCTGGCTTTACTATGATCTCAAAATCATATTCTTGAAATATCAAAATCCACCTGGATATTCTCCCCCCCATCACTGGCTTGTTGACTAGGTATTTTAGTGTGGAGTGATCAGTAAACATTTTAAAGTGTCCTCCCAACAAGTAGTGGTGAAATTTTTGCAGTGCATACACCATGGCTAACCCTTCTTACTCAGTGGTGGTGTAATTAATCTCAGTAGTTGATATCTTCCTACTAGCAAAAGCTAATGGATGGTCAATGTCTCCTTCCTTGGTTTGTGCTAACACTGCTCCTAAGGAAATATAAGACGCATCGACATGCACATGAAACTCCTTGCTCCAATCTGGGAAAACCAGAATAGGCGTAGTAACCATTTTTTGTTTCAGTGTGTTGAAGCTCTGCTAGCATTCTTTTGTCCAACTAAACTGATAGTATTTCTTCAAAAGCTTCTCCATGGATGTTGTAATCTGGGCATATCCTTTAATGAACTTCATGTAGTATTATGTGTGTCCCAGTGTAGTGCACAGCTGTTTGACTGAAGTATGAGGGGGTAGATCAACTATAATGGAAATTTTAGATGGATTGACCAGCAATCCTTGCTTGCATACAATATGACCTAACAACACTCCAAATGGTGAGAATAAAATGCATTTCTTTAGATTCAAGGAAATTTGACACTACCTGCATTTGTCCAACATTAGCCTTATACATTCAATATGATTTTTCAGTAAACTAAAAAAAATGTAATCATCGAAATATGATTCTAGAAATTTATGCAGAAACTCCTTGAATGATTCGACCACCACCCTTGAAAATATGGCTGGGGCATTCTTCAATCCAAATGGAATCACTATATACTAGTAGGATCCCCATTCTTTTACAAATGTGGTATTATGGTGATCTTCCTTGACAATCTGGATTTGATGGTATCCTGAAAATGCATCTGTAAAAGAATATACCTCCTGGCCTCCCACATTATCTAACACTTCGTCAGTGAATGGTGTAGGGAAGGGGTTGTGTAAACAGGAATCATTCAACTTCCTGAGATATACACAGATCTTGATCTCTCATGTCTTCTTATCTTGGACCACCATAGGGATAATCCACTCTGATTCTTCCACAGGTTCTATGATCCCTGCTTCCAGCATTCTGTCGAGCTCAATTTTCACTTTGTCCTTATATTTAGGGTTCAATCTGCAGGGCCTCTGTTTGACTGGTCTTGCATCTGGCTTCAAAGGGATCCTCATCTCTCCCATAGGCCCTTTAATGCCCTTCATATCAGTGAACTTGGTTGGAAACAAGTCTTGATATTCATGCAGTAACTTTTTAATCTTGTCAATAGTGATAGCATCCCAATAATCTCCAACATTTGCAAGCTTCGGCATTTGTTCTGTTCCAATATTGACCTTCTTAATATTGATTGGTTGTCCAATGAATGGTAACTCAACTCCTGGTCCTTCCACATCTCTTTGGCCTTCTATTTCTGTGATGTTTACCTTCCTAGGCTCATCATCTTCATCATCATTGATGTTGTAACAGCCTTGCAGTTTTTGAAGGGGCACATTCCATTCATCCTCTTCTTCTTCTAAAGGGAGGCTAGAGGCCTCCTCAAATACTTTTTTTCTTACAATCTGTAATGCTTGATCTACCGAAGGATATTGACTTTCAAATAAGTAGGTAGTTACAAAATTATGAGTCATACCTTCCCAATATGTAGTGATGAGGTGCAGCTCTGCTTGAAGGTACCAGTTGATAGGGGTTGTGTCCAATGTGTTAATGAATTTGTGCACCCATTGCTCTTGAGGAATGTTGCTCCAGGATTCTTCGCAACTTTGCACATGGTCCTTTGGGTATCTTCGACCTGTGTAGCGAACTTTGAAGCCCTCTAGTTGTGCTGAGAACCACATTGTCATCAAAGTATGACATTGTACCCATTCTGGAATGTTGGTTTTGTGCATCCCCCACCATCTGCTGGTGTGGCTTTCAGGGCCTCATCCATTTCCAACAATCTTTGTTGCATTGGTACACTTTCCTCAAAGTCCAATAAGAAAGTTTCTAAAGGGTTCATACCATCAAAGGTGGGTAGGTTACTTACTGTTGTGTCGATCCAGTGAACTTCTCTGGTTAATATAGCACATCTCCTTGTGGATACTTCATACATTTTGTTCTGCCAGTTCTCCAGTGCTTCTTCTGAATCTGATGAACATGCATTGTCACTTCGCCAACTTAGGTTCCCATCGACTGTAGGATTAATGTAATATTGTTTTCTGGCTATTAGTTTGTATATGTTTTCCAGTTCATATGCATGGTCTTCTTCTCTGATAGGTTATGTGTATCACTGACCTTCATCTGGATCTAAAGGTGCAATGAACCTAAGGCCATATCTTTCAAATGTCATACGTCTTTTCTTTAAATCAACCATAGTGGAATTATTGAAAGCCCAATCAATTCCTAACAGTGCAGGGTAAGGAGAGGTGTCATCAACTATCTCAATTACCTTGAAATATGCAAACATCCTTACTCCATTGATGTCCACAGGGACATGTTCCAATCTGACAAAGGGGCTTACTACTTTTTGATTAGCCATCCTAAGCCTGATGGGGGAATAGATCAACTTCGATTTTCCCATCAGTGCCCAGGTCTACTTCATCATGACATTGACCTCCGACCCTAAGTCGAGAACCACATAATCTATATCATATTCTCCAATATGAGCATTCAGGTGTAATTCGTTATTTGTCCTTCTTTTCTTGGATAGTTGATGTATTGATTTATTCAGCAAAGGTTCTACCTTTCCTAGCTCATATTGTCTAATTAAATTTTGTAGCTCTTGTTCAACACTCTCATCCTGAATCAACTTAATACAAGTATATAAAAATTCCATGAGATTTCTTACCTCTTTTCTTTCTTTTGGCAAATCAAATTGAACAAATTCCAGAGGCATTCCATATTATCTTACTTTTGGTCATGTTTTCGATGAAGAGCCTTGGTCTGCTTTGAACTATTTTCTTGCCTCCTCAAATATTTTTCTTTCTTTCTTGGCATCAAAATTTTGGGTCTTCTCTGTAGTTTTCCTGACTCCTGAGTCTTTTGTATTATTTCCTTGGGTCATTCTATATTCTCCTGTAACAACACCTCCTCTAGTGATAACAGTGACTCTAGGGTCTTCTCCGCGAGGTTCAGCATATATTAGTTTCACTTGTGGGTTCTGCTGAGGTCCTCGTCTTTCCTAAAGATTAGCTAGCAGCACAAGACAATCTTCTATAACGTGTTTGAAGGAACTGCAATAGCTACAAGTAGTGTAAGGGTTATGACAGTCCCTTGCTAAGTGTCATGGTTGTGTGCAGTTGTAACAGATGATATTTCCTCGGCCTTGACCCATTCCTCCTCCTCATCCTCTTCCTCTGAATCCACCACGAGGATTGAAATTTCCTCTCCTAGGGGATTTATACTACATAGTGTTTCCTTCTTGTTGTACTTCACCTTGAATTTTGTATATGTCTCTTGAAATTTCATGCATGAGATCATAATCCCTACAATCCCTATCATTATGCCCCACGGACTTACAGAACATGCAATACAAATTTTTGGGTCTCTGAACATACTTTTGCATGTAATAGCACTCACCAGGGTGATGTCTATTTCTGCATACCTCACACCAGGGTAGGGTGAATTTCTTCAAAGGGCTCGTAGCTCCAGAGTCTAAGTATTCATGGAATAGGGGATAGTTTTCCTTGTCATGGCCTTTTGATCTGCATTTGACACACCAGATGTCTTCTCTTTTATATTTTCCCTTGTCTTTTTTCATATCTTTGACCTGCAGAGACAAACTAGTTAGCTGACTCAAGATTTGACTCATACCTGAACTGGATTCTCCCATAGGGGTTGATTCTATATTCATGGTGGTATCCATTGCCTCAGCCTATGAAGAAATATTTTGTTGCATTAGAGGAACTCTAATGTGTGGTAAGAGGGCATCAATGAACCATTATTTGTTCTAATCATCTGGGATCTGAAAAGTCAATCAGCCTGTTAACGTCTTGAATCTTTTATCGAAATCCCAATGGGTTTGGTTACCTTATGCTTTATCTCTTTCATCTCCTTAATACATTGTGATTTTGATTTGGGTTTCTTGAATTCTGCAATCAACGCATTCTTGATCTGATTCAACGGCTTAGGCTGTGCAAGTCCTTGGACAAGCTTCATGTACCATCTTAGTGTACGATCCCTTAGGGTAGTACTAAACTGAGTTATTTTAATAGCTTCATCGATGACATTTTTAATATTCCATACGGCTTCACATAGGAACCAGTGTTGATTAGGGTCTTCAAACCCATCTCCCCTAAAAATAGGGAGCCTCATCTCATCTTCCATAGATCTTCCTAGGGTTCCTGACTGAGTATGTGGTGGAATACTAATGATAGTGCTCTGAACGTTCTGGTGGCTTGGATTAATCTGATTTCTTAATGCTACTGAATCAACGGGAGGGATAATAGTACTTACTTCAGCAGTCTACACAGTTCCTGAAGTTTCAGGCTCTTCCCGGCGAGGTTCTTCAACTTTCCCTTCGTCTATCCCAATGGGTTCTGAATTCTCTTCGTTTGTCAGAACTGCCTCTTCCCCACTGTAGAAACCCTCATCCCCATAGTTCTACTGCAACAAGTTCACAAGGTGAACTTCTCTAAACTCTCTTCCACTGCGCATATGTCCAGCCTCTCTATCGTTGTTGTTGTCTGAATTATTGAACATTGGATTTTTCGAATCCAACCAATCTATTGTATCTTCAAGATGTTCTTCTCATGCAATAGCATCTTGATTCTCAACTTTAGAAAGTGTAAAAAATTTCCTCTAGGTCCCTTGAAAAAATATCTCTCGGCTTGGCTATATGACTCTATTCTATCAACAACAAACTCAGTGATGTACCCTCCAATGGTGTTATCAAACCAGTGATCTATTTCTTATGATACGACATTATCAACTCTCTTGACCTTCTTGATCAGCCCCAATGTCCAAACCACAGGAGGTCTAGATCTGATCTCAAACTAGGTATCTGCTAACCTAGCTAACCACTCGTATAGCTCCTGATGGATCCCTCCAAATAGAATCTCGTGTATATCAGTAAAGATATATTTCTCCAACCAATCCTCTATGCTAAGATTAGGGTTCTTGCTCTGGGCTTTAATGAAGTCCTTTTCTTTATCCTCTATCCACTTTTAAGTCTGTGTCTTTGATTTAAACCACCTTGACATTCCCTCAATAAGATTCATGTCTCGGCAATGGAACCATTTGTTGGCACAGGAGCAAACCCAAGGTTCAGCTCCAAGAGTGCATCAACAAGACCTAGCTACTAGCCCTTTCGAAAACACCTACGAGGCAGATGCAGTCTCACCCGAAGAATCTATGAGGGGGTTGCAAGACAGATATGTCTATAACTAGAAGGAATGTAAAGTGGATTCGAAGTGGTCGACACACAACAATCTAGTATTCTTTATCTTACTACAATTAACTGCGCAAGGTATATCTATCAGATTTAACACAGTATTGCAATAATAGTATATCAGATGACAAAGAACAGAGCATCAATCACACATGACACAAGATATACGTGGTTCACCCTCTCTCTAGGGATACATCCACATAATTGTTCTTATAATGTATTAGGATGAAGCATACAGTTCTTGTCTGCACTCTCAGCTAGTAGATCTTCTCTCTTCTCTCTCTTTCTCCCTTCCCTTCCCTGCACACCCAGCTGCAGGGTTGATCTTCGCACCCAACTGAAGATCTTACAATGATAGAAGGCTCTACACTTAGCACTTCTCTCTCTCTCTCACAACAATAATCACTCATGACAATCACAAAAACTAGAATGGACCATATTCCCTCATCTAGGTTCTTATTTATACATTAAAATAGCTCACTGACATCCTTAGGCCGAAACCTAGGTGTCAAAACCTAGGCCAACTTGACCCGTGTTTTCAGGGCTTCGCCATCTTGTCTTTCCTTCCTTCTTGCACGGTGCTCCAAAGAATCCAATGGTGGATTTTTCCACTTGCTAAGTTGTCCATGATCCTTCTTTATTATTGATCTGTCTTCCACAATCTCCTTGTTCAATAGCTTGCTTCCTTTTACTTCGCTTTGCCTTTTCTTCTCTTTTGCTAACTTCAACCCAATAGCAGTCATTGTGTCTTCTGCGTAGTTCACATTTTTCCTTTTCTTCCTTGATCTTCACGTACTTCCATAACCAAGGACCAACAGTCATCTAGATACACCACTACAAAAGTATTGGTGAATGGTCACAGGATATCGTCCATCATCCTCATGAAATTGGCTAGAGCATTTGTCAAACCAAAGGGCATGACCAACCATTCAAAAAGGCCTTCCTTTGAATTGAATGTAGTTTTCCATACATCTGTCTATTCTATCAGGACTTGGTGGTAGCCAGACATCATATCAATCTTACTGAAGTATTTGGCCCCTGTGAGTTGATCAAGGAGTTCGTCGATTCAGGGAATTGGGTACCAGTTTCTAACTATGATTTTATTCAGATCCCAATAATCAATGAAGAGTCACCAAGTTACATCTTTCTTTTGTACTAGAATGATTGGGCTCCCGCAAGGTGATGAGATGGGACAGATGTGCCCCTTGTGGAGCAGTTCTTATATCTGTCGCTTGATCTCCTCATTCTCTAACAAAGAGCGACAATAGATTGGCCCATTCGTCAGCGGTGCATCGAGGGTCAAATCGATGGGGTGCTTCACCTGCCAGTGCAGAGGTACCCTGGTAGGTGAGGAGAAGATATCTGATTATTCTTCCACAACCTTATCTACTTGCTTCTATTGTGTGGAGAGGTTGGCCACAGAGACCCTAGATGTAGTTGTGATATTTCATTTATTATGAGAGAGGATCATGAAGAAGAAAAAATTCTCCATCTGAGAGATGACCTTCCTGCATTGCTTACCAGATATCAAGGAAATAGCACTAGGTGGGAATACCTCGGGTATCTTTTACAATTTCCTATTCAAAGTAATAATAACACTACGAGTCCTAGACTCATATACAGCATGATGGTTCCATAAATAAGGTTGGCCAAAAAGAACATCAAAAACTTCGAGAGGAGAAACATCACACAATACCTCATCTTTGAAGGGCTTGATGTCGTACAACATTCAACACTGTAGGTTGACGCGGAGATCGCTTCCTTGGCATAGCCATCCAATGGTGTAGGGTTGTGGGTGTGGCATTGTCGGAAGGGCTGACTACTTGATGACCTCTACTGAGATGAGGTTCTTCTGGCTACAGCTATCAATGATGAAGTGTAGCGGGGTGCCTTTTACCCACATCTGTTAATGGAAGAGGTGTTCTCCTTCTTCTGGCTCATCTAGTTCACCAAACTGGAGCTTGGTGGTAGCAACAGTGACATTGGGTTTCGTGTCAATGATTTGTATTCCTTTTTATGGTTCTGGCTCAGAGTGAGAACCCAGATCTGATTCATAGGATTTTAGTTCGGCCACCAGTGTTTGCTTTGAGTGGCAGTCAACAGTGTTATGCCAAGGGCTCTTATGGAAGTCGCACCACTTCCCGGTATCTTTCTTTGTCTTTACGGTGTCCTTCTTTGCTTGCGGCTTGGACTGGTTGTCCTGATACTATCCATATTTTCTCTGTCCTTTTTTATGTGGGTTAGGGCCGCCCTTTCCTGGATTTTTTTGTGAGGGGTTCCCAGGCCCAAATTTTCGCGTCTTTTGTTTGAGCTTCTACTTGATTTTGATGGCATATCGGTAGGTCGTGCCCAAGGATGAGATGTCCAGAAATTCCATTTTGGTCTGGATGTATCTATGCAAAGCATCATGATTCTTGAGAACCAGATGTTTCTCTGAATCTTTGATGCCCAGCTTGGTAGGCAAGGTATGGAAGATATTTGTGAAATCTGGCACTGCATGGTCTCTTTCTTTCCGCAGTGTCTTCCATTTGGTATACAAGTCATCATAACTTCCGACAGGGTAGTATTTTTCCTTAATAACATTCCTGAAGGATTCCCAGGTGGTCGTGACTGTAAATAATGAGTTTTCCTCTGTTTCATTTTGCTCACGAAAATTTTGCCACCAATATTTAACATGGGAATGGCTTTGAGGAGCGCAAAAGTAATCTTTTCTCTATTCAAAAATTTATGGACTGAAAGATACCCTTCTAGTATATTCAACCACTTGTCTACAGCATCTGCATTTATCTGACCTTCAAATATAGGAATATCAAAGTTTATTTATACCTTGAAGGGGGTTGTGCCTCCATTTGAAGAAGATGAGTCGTCTGTTGGTAGCTGCCGAAGGATTTGCGCTAAACTATCCATCATATTGTTCTTTTATTGCATGAGGGATTCCTCAATCAACAGTTTGAAAGGATCTCCTTTCCCTTCATCTTTATTTTCTCCTTCCATGAGAGGTTGCTTGGGCATGCAAGAGCTTTTGTCCTCAAGAGAAACAAGCTCGAGACCCAACTCTTTGTACTCCGTCCTCGTTGGGGACATGCATTAATATGACAAGGAGCAGACCACTCTTATGCCACTAATCCATATTTTATGAGCAGAATGAAATGACTACAGATTATTAATAGGTGCTTAAAAAAAAAAAATAGAGATACAGTATGTTGGCCCTTGACCAAGTTTTGAAGAATACTTGGTCATATTTGACCGTTTTTGGGATTGCGACAGATTTCCAAAGATGGAGCGCAACACAAAGCAGAAATTAAGGAAGAAAGACCTATTTTTGGGTCATGTTTACGGTTTTGGGTTGATGTAAAGGGAAAGGGATGTCGCCCCGTGGGTTTACCCATGCTTAGGCCCATTTTTTAATCTATAAATAGATACTTAGGCAATGTAAGTAGAGGATAGTAGTACATCTATGTGATGTATAGCTAAAGTCTTAGTGCTAGTAGCTGGATCTATGTGATTGGATGTATATTGCAAGTGTTATGTGCATGATTGTAAGGAAATTAAAAAGCTAAGTGCAAGATGTTGTAGTTTTGTGCTGAAGTGCAAGGAAGAAGGATCTAGCGAGCTGCGCAGATCTTTTGTCATGTGTGAAGTAAGGGTCACTGAAGCTATGTGCTATAACCGCTTGACCGAGATAATATAAAGAAGAAGACTTTGTGGACGTAGCCCCAGGGTGGGGGTGAACCATGGTAACTTTGTGTATTGTTCTCTATGCTTCGACCTAATGTGTTTGTCTCCTTCTTGGCTAAGTGCTTGTTGTGATTAAATAGATCTAGTTATGTTATGTGCTTATGATATATGAATGAATGTTAGATCTGATATATAAGATGCTTAGTGCTTGATCTGTTGAATCTAATCTATATTTCTATGTCTAAGTATTGAATCATATTTAGTCTAAGTATTCATTGTGATGCTCTGTGTTATCTGCGAAGTGCCATAAGGGTTAAATATTGATGAATGATCTATGTTAAGTGCCTTGTAAAAGATATAATCACATATTGGTGCCCCAGCTAAGGTTGTAGACATATGAGTCATGCAACCACCCCTACCTCTACCTCGGGTGAGACTTCATATGCTTCGCAGTTGTTGCCAAAAGGGCCAATAGTTAGGGTTTTGTTGCTGCGCTCTTGAGCATTGAACCCTGGGTCTTCTCCTGTGCCAACAAATGGTTCCATTGTCAAGACCTGGAACTATGATTGCTAGGAACTAAAGAAGAAAAATCTTTGTGCGAAATAAGCTCTGTGTGTAGATTTGTTGCCCTAGTGCGCAGTATTCTACTTGACCTATGAAGCTTTGTGCCTAGAAAGAAAGGTCAGATCTGAAGGAAAGAGGTTAGATCTGCAAGAAAGAGGTTGATACCGAAGAAAATAAGTGAGATATGAACACTTTGTGCTCTAAGAAAGGTAAAAGTAGAAATTTCCGCAAAAAAGAGGTAAGATATATAAGCTCTAGCTTCTAGTAAAGGTAAGAATAGTTCAAGTTTTAGATTTGAAAGATTTGTGCTCTATATAGATAAGATAAGTGGAAATTTTTTGTTTATGAAGCATGAATTTAGGTATGCTTGATAGATTTTGTCCTATCATGAAAACTAGAGCATTGTTAGATAAAAGAAAGTTTGATATGAATAGGTCTGATAGGAATAGTGAAAGATATGTTATACCTATGCATAGAAAGAATTTTTGAACTAACCAATGGATGCAAAATCCTAGAAAGAAATTTTTGCAGGCTAGCCATCATGATGCTAGTGCGTAGTA
>ML781851.1:120153-141169 GCA_009831015.1 Picea engelmannii | reverse complement strand
GCAAGATTAACCGCGATAGTGTACCCAGAGACTTTGAGTACACCTTGATCACTATGTATCTTCCAAAAGGGGTGCGTGCAGTATGTGCTGACCAGGATAGGCTCGCAGCATTGAAATTTAATGATTTTAACCTTGGAGATCACAAAACCTATAGCATGTTAGCTCTTCATAAATACTTAACCAAGACCAAAGGCAGAAATCCTAAGATTGTCCCATAGTCCTGGACCCAGAACCTCACGAAGTCCACACTGCTCAACATAATGAAGATCCCTCACTTCGGAAGGCACCAGGAAGTCAACGCATGCGTTAGGTTGTTGTTGTCTTGCTACCATGGAGGATACTTATGATTGGACCGCCGCATCACTGTGGATCCAAATCTGATCAATCAGATCACAGGAATTAACATGCAAGGCCCTGACCCACAGGACTTTTACCCAGGAAAGACCTCAAACCGAGCACTAGCACAGCAGATAAAGGAAACTTATGGGGATGTAGAGAAGGGTACGTGAGGCTACAAGGTAGCCTCTATCTAGAGTGGCGCAGTGTGCCTTGCATGTCAGTTGATCACGGGCAAGTTAGTTCATAAGAACAAACCAACACATGTGACTGGCTTCGTAGTTGAACTCGCAGAGAAGTGCATCGAGGGACTACAGATGAATTGCGCACAGTATCGTGTAAGCCAATTAGAGATGGATTGAAGAGGAGCGCAAGACCAAGGGTATGAGTTCCACTTTAGTTGGTTGCTCATACTCATTGCTTTCATCGCTTGGGAACTGCCAGAGGGAGCCACTTTTCCAGAGATCAAACCTTTCGAACCACTAGCTGCAAAGTTTTGTATGCTATGGTACTCTAGCGACATGAACAAGAAATGGCATTCCAATGTTATCTTCCACACCTACTTCAACCAACTGAAGAATGAAATTCAGTCTACACCGTGAATCACCCCAAACGTACTTCATAGGTTTAGACCTTTGATGAAATTTAGCGTGGACCACCACTTCACCTATATTACAGTGTGTAGCGATGATCATAAACAGCAGCTCCAATCCTACTACAAGATGACAGAATATTACTTGGAGGAGATTACCAAGGAATGGTCAGCGGACCTCCTTATTGCAGCAGACCCCGCAAACATGTCCAACGAGGAAAGCCCTGAAGCTATGCTGGATACACCTAGGCCAAGAAAGACTAAGAAGGATGATGAAGTTGAAGATGTCCCTAGCACGTCCACGAAGACTACTTCGATATCACCTATGTAGGGAGGTGATGGTGACGAGCTAGGTGGTACAGAAGTTGAACAAAACAGAGGCAAGGTTACTCCACCTAGAGAGGAGAAGGATCCCTCCATGAAAAAAAATATGACACCACAAAAACCCTCCTCCCAAAAGAAAGCTAAGGCCACCCAGACCACGCTTAAAAATACCCTTACCCCGGATGACTTCGACTTCTTAATGGTCGCGCTGAATGATGTTTCACTAGAGCTCGTAGAAAAGAAAGAAGCAAAGCAGGAGGATTTATTCAACTGAATAAAGGGTGAACTCAAAGAAGTGAAGTAGGCACTCCAGTCCATCCAAGCATTTTCTACAGTGCCCTTGATAAGAAGAACATCAGGAACAGGCGATGAGCCCACTCAATTACACCAGATCATTGATCAAGTTGAAGCTTTCCTTTGACGAGCTCAAGAAGACACATCACAAGCCACCCAGGCTTTGATGCAAGCATAGAAAGAACTTCTAGAACAACAAAATGACGCAGAATGATAAAATCTTGCCCTGAAAGTGAAGTGGGATGAGGAAAAGGCACAGTTGCTAGCAGAGAAACTTGAAGTATAGGAAAGGGTTCACAAAGCACTACACTCTGTGATGGTCATAGAAGTGAATATGGACCACCGTCTCCCACAACAGGTGACCCATCTGGAAGAAGTAATCCAACAACTCCAACAGTGCATCATGGATCTGGAGATCTGCACCATGCCCGAGACCCCCCAATAAATAAGAGATCTAAGAGAGGCCACTACTCGAAGCTCAATTGGCCGATTAAAAACCTTTGTCTTTGAATGAAAGAAGTTGAGCGCTAGAAGCGCCCAGACTTATGAAACCCTCGCAGAGAATCCAGAATTGCAAACATTGGAGGCATAGCTCCAAGCAGCAAAGAAGCATGCAGACACGCTACAGGCATAGATAAATACTTTGACCCCAGTTGAAAGAATGAAGAGGTTTGCAAAACAACACACAGCCCAACAAAAGGTACATACGCTGCAAAGTAAAGTGATGGAAGTCTCCCAAAAACTTCAGCCAATCCAAGAAAAGGCATGCCAACTGTTCCCTGAACTTGAAAGCTAGGGAGATAAACTCGAACAGGTTGTCATCACTACAGAACATCGCTTGTAAGGACTGCTCAATGACATAGTGATCTAGGAAGTTATTGAGCAAGAGGCTATCGCACGACAGTAGGTCAAAGCAGCTTGAGGCATTCGAGGTGGAATTGATCAGACCTGAGTGATTCGGGACAAGTCACAAGTGAGTGTTGGGGGAATGTTGTCCCTTGACCAAGTTTTGAAGAATAATTGGTCATATTTGACCATTTTTGGGACTGCGACATCTTTCCAAAGATGGAGCGTAATGCGACGCAAAAATTAGGGAAGAAAGACTTATTTTTGGGTCTCGTTTTTTCTTTTGGGTTGATGTAAAGGGAAAGGGATGTCGGCCCATGGGTTTACCCACGCTTAGGCCCATTTTGTAATCTATAAATAGATACTTAGGCAATGTAAGTAGAGGATAGTAGTACATCTATGTGATGTATAGCTAAAGGCTTAGTGCTATTAGTTGGATCTGTGTGATTGGATGTATATTGCAAGTGCTCTGTGCATGATTGTAAGGAGATTGAAAAGCTAAGTGCAAGTTGTTGTAGTTTTGTGTTGAAGTGCAAGGAAGAAGGATCTAGCGAGCTGTGCAGATCATTTTTCCTGTGCGAAGTAAGGGCCACTGAAGCTCTGTGTTGTAACCACTTGACCGAGATAATATGAAGAATAATACTTTGTGGACGTAGCCCCAGGGTGGGGGTGAACCATGGTAACTTTGTGTATTGTGCTTTGTGCTTCGACCTATTGTGCTTATCTCCTTCTTGGCTAAGTGATTTTTGTGATTAAATAGATCTAGTTATGCTTTGTGCTTATGATATATAAATGAATGTTAGATCTGACAGATAAAATGCTTAGTGCTTGATCTACTGAATCTAATCTATATTTCGGTGGCTAAGTACTGATCATATTTAGTATAAGTATTCACTGTGATGCTCTATGCTATCTGCAAAGTACCATAAGGGTTAAATATTGATGAATGATTTATGCTAAGTGCCCTGTAAAATATATAGTCACGTATCATTGTCCCAGCTAAGGTTACAGACATCTGAGTCCTGCAGCCACCCCTGCCTCTACCTTGGGTGAGACTTCATCTGCTAGTTATGGTTTTGTTGGTGTGCTCTTGAGCGTTGAACCCTGGGTCTGCCCCTGTGCCAACACAGTAAAATTGGTTTTCTATTCAATAAGGAAATAAGTTGAAACTGTAAAATGCAATGGAAACAAGCTTGTTGGAATGGTGGGGGCTTATCTCTGAGAAGAGATGTGATGGCTGGACTCATTCGCAAGAAGATGATTACAATCAGTCTCTAAAAGAATTTTCACAATAAAAATGAATGCCAAAAACCCTAGACATCCAAAAACCTAACCCTAGGAGATGAAGCGCCAAAAGTCATGTGGGCCCTGTCTGGGTAAGTTAGTACATCAACTTCTTGGGGTCGTAACTTTTGCATATGATCTCTGTTTTAGGCATATGATAGCCCGTTAGAAAGGTATCATCGAGGAGATTCATTTTGGGGGACCAATAATTAATTTGGATTTAAGTAATAATATGGATCCCGAAAAACCTTCATTTAGGCCCTCAAAATGGCCCTGAAAGTAAAAACTACTAAAAATAGTAAATTGCCAAAATTGCCAGAAAACTATTTTGAGCCAGTTGGAAAAGGTGGGTTGCCACTGATATACACCTAGATCAATCCTCCCTCATTAGGAATCAATTGTCTCCATTGCATTGATTTCCCCCATCAGATGAGGAAATTTCTGTTGAATTTGGCCCCGGGTGAGCCACTTGCCTTGGTGCAGGAGCTACCCTGCTTTGACAACTCGATAAAGTTGTATCATTTGTTGTCGAGTGCCCTTGATCTGTGTGTCCACAATATGATCACTGGATTCCTATTGTATGCATTCGGGGTTGAGCTCTTTTGGTGTCAGTTGTTATGCTACGTTTGAGGTGTCCAATAATGGTGGGAAATAAGGGCGAAGGAGATCCACGTTGAACACCAGGTGCAGGCAAAGAAAAGGAGGAATGTTGAGCTCAAAATAATTATCTCCCATGACCTTGGTGAAGGTGTACAGCCCATAACGGAGTGGGAGAATCTTTTTATGGGTTCCTGTAAGGCGTTCTTTCTACAAGTGCAACCAAACTTTGTCACCCACCTGAAACTTATGTGGCACCCGATGTTGATCATGGCGCTGCTTGTACTTGTCATTGGACTTTTGTAAGATATCCTAAACCTATTGGCGGATGTGTTGGATCCGCTCAATGAACCGGGTGGCTTTGTCAAATTCAGTTGGGGAAGTGAAACATCTATGGGACCCAATGGTTGGAATCCCAACCCCACCTGAAAGGGGTTATGGCTGGTTGATCTATGCAGGGCTCGATTGTGCAAGGGTGATTTTAATTATACATGTGAAGGATATGCACAATCATTCGATTCACGACCTCGATTTGGCCATCTGTCTAGGGGTGGAAGGCCATGGATTTGGTGAGCTTGGTTTCCAGCAGTGACCAGAGGCTCAACCAGAATGTGTTGAGAACCCGACTGTCTTGATCTGAGACAATGGTTTGTGGGATTCCAAAATGTACCCATACTTGTTGAAAGAAGAGCTTGGCAGTGGCCTCTACTGTGATGTTCTTCTTGCAGGCAACCAGAATCACCATCTTAGAAAAGTGATCAACAACCACAAAAACATAGTCATTTCCCTGCTTGATGGACGGGAGGCCCAACATGTAGTCCATTGAGATGGATTCCCATGGAATGTCAGGAGTAGGAAGAGGGGTGTATAGGCCATGTTTCTTAGTGGTCGGTTTGGCAATAGTGTAGGTAGTGCAAGACCTGATATACTTGTTGACCTCCTGTCGAAGTTTTTTCCAGTAGAAATGTTTTTGTAGCATCGCCACTATCTTTTCGATGGCGAAGTGTCCTGCCACCCAATTGTAGTGGGCTTCCCAAATCATCTTCGCTCACTTGCTTGATGGAACACGGATATCACCCAGATGACACAACAAACCATCCTAAAGCTGGAAATTATAGACAACTGCTTTTTCACCCAACATTTGGTAGGTGGTGGCAAAGTCCCGGTCTGTCTCATAGAGTTGGGGCCATCCAGCGCTCTCATGGCCACAGGAATCTAGCACCATGGTGAGTGTCGTGATTGTCAGTTTGATGAGGCAATCAGCGACGTGATTGGTGCTTATTTTTTTATACTTGATGTTGAGGTGGAATTACTACAAGTATGTGGACCACTTTTGATGGAGATCATTCTGCAATTTTCCTTGTGTCTGCATGAACTACAGTGGCTTATGATCAGTGTGGATGACTATCTCCTTCCCAAGAATGTAATGTCTCCATTGGCGGTAGGCTTGCACAATGGAGTACATTTCTTTGTCATAAGTAGGGTACTTGTTACACATTATTTTGGTCACTCCGGTGATGTCTCTACAGTGATGTATTCAAGCTCCCACAAGGACTTTTTGCCTGAGAAAATTGATTGTTGTCTTCTTCCAAAAAAAACCTTTTTAAGATGAGTTCACAGGATTCCTATGTTATAAGGTGCGAAAATCCTCCATTCTCGCAGGCAACCCATACTTTGGGTGCAAACTGTTCGCATTATGCTCTATAGGTAGGGTGCGAACCTGTTTTTAAGCTTGGAAAAGACAAGAGGTCATGAAGGTTCTAGAAGGGAAGGTTCTAGAAAATGAGTTGGCATTCACATGGTTGGAATCCTACTGACTTCTCATATTTGGTGGGATCTTCCTCATCCATTTAACCATATCTCCTTCGCCTATATATTGAAAGGTTTCTCATGGAAAATATTAAGCAATATTGAATGAAGGATTGGTGAAAGAATTGTGTGAAGAACTCCACTTGGATAGAAGCTTGAAGACTCTATTTGTTCTATCAAGTTGTATTGGATCTTCTTCATGCAAATGTAGAGAAAGTGTGTGTGTTGGAGCCAAGGGTCACTGAAAGGAAGCTTGCGACATTAAGGCGATCTGGTTATATCTTCTACTTTCATTTAATATAATACATCAGCATGTCCCTTTCCCATAAAATCACTCTTATTTTATTGCATAACTCCTTGATCATATGCATAGGTTGACATTGAATATACTTTGCTATCTTCAGTTTGGTTGTTTTGTGTTGTCTTGGACCTAATTTCACAAGATCACCAAAGCGAAGCAGGAACAATAGAGACCTAAGGAAGCGATATAAAGGTATGTCACTCATTCCTTCTGGGTAGTAGATTCAATGACTGCAACTTAGAGAAAGAGTCGTGTCCTGTCCTATTTTGTTCTAGATCCAAGTGGATCTAGGGAGATCTGTTAGTGTTCGCACCTATCGATTTATCCAATAAAAAAATTGGCAACCATACTGGGGATACAACCCATTTTGGTGGTTCTTTCTTGGCCATTTTCTCTTAACCTACCCTTTTTCATTCCCAATCAATCTCTGAGTCTTGAGGAGATCCTTATAGACTCCCTGGATCCAGAAGTTCACTCAAAAGTTATGTCATTTTTCTAAAATTTGCTTGATTACAAACCTTCTCGCATGGCACCTTTTTGTAGCCTGCGAGAATCACTGAAGTTTGCACCCTAGTGTTCAATTCAGTGTGAACTTCTTGCAACCTACCTATTTCTACCCTGCGAGAATCCTTAATTCTCGCACTGTACGCCACTACCAGACTGTGAACTCACTTGTAAAAATTTTGGATTAAGTCTTTTGTGTCTTCAGATGCCCAAATTTGTTTGTGTGTCTGGGAAGAACTTCTCTGGCCAGTGATTGAATGTTTCTTGACTTCAAATATTGTGAATGATTAGTTTTCAAAAATCGAAAGCTCTTCTTGATCATTTTTTTCTCAATTTTTACCTCTTGACCTTTTCTTAACAAGGTTATAATCTCTGATTCTGAAATCTAAGTGCTTGTTTGGTTAGGAGCCTTTGATTGGATTAAAATTTGAGATTAATTGTCCTTTTCAATTTCTTATTACTTGGAAAATTGTTACCCGTGTGCATTTGAAGAGACGGGTCTTGTCAGTTTGTTACTTTTATCTTCATTGAAAGATCGATTTGGGTGTTTGTTGAGTATTTCCTTTTTGTTTGGTTGCTTACTTTTTCTTAGTTCCATCCCTGTTGCTTGGTTTCTAATAAAAAACTAAAGACTTTTTCTTTTTTAAAGAACCCTTGTATTCAAAAAATATTGGCATTCAAGTATTGAAAGAGAACGAATAGGGAATTTGCATTGTTCATGATTGTTTGATATTACATTTCAGAGAAGATCATACATCGTAGTTCGCATTGTTTCAAAAAACTCCTCTTTCCCTCCTGTAAATAGGATTCATCGAACAAAAATTTGTATCATTCATCCCTATTTACGCATTGTTGGGTCAGAGTCTCACACAACATCAGTTTCATTTTCATCTCCTTTTTGCGTAACAACAGCCTTTAATAATATTGCGCAACTTTAAAATTCAATGAGTAACTTTTTCTAGGGATATTTTACACCAACATTAGCTAGGCTAGACCTTTGGAATAGGCAGTGAGACACACTCTCCAAAGCACAAAACACACAATAGTATCTTGTGATAAGGAGTGTCAAATTCCATTTGCAACATTTTGTCCTGGAAATCCCTTATCACACAAGGGTAAAACCTGAGGTCACATTGAGATTGATAGAGTTACTCACCCTGCTTTGTTGATCTCGGTGTAGAGATTGCACATATTATGGGGGTCACTTGAAGGTATACCCACAATGATGAGTGGAATCCTATCAAGTTGATTTCGGGCTAGATACCCTGCCCTTGCGTGTGGATTGGATTGTCGATTGTTTCCCCAGGCATCGTTGTTGTTTGTGGTAACCTTAGTATCCTATCTTCTTAGGGTCTTACACAAGGTGACTGTGACGGGGTAAGTCTTCACAGTACCTGGAATCGACGTTGGCCAGACTCACTCGGGCTCCTTGGAGGGTATACCCACGATTGTGTGTGGGAGCTTGCACCAGGGTGTAAGTCCGTTAAGCAGGTTGTCAATGTAACTTTTCCACCCTAGCCTAGCCCCTTCTTGTCTTTTCATCACGACGTTGGATTTCATCACCAACTAGTGACTTTGGAATTGGAAGGTCTTGTTTGCTTGGTTTTGCTTCCTAGATTTTACTAGCATGTGTTGTTTGTTTACACAAGTTGGCCATAGAATTTCTTTCGTAAGATTCTAACTCAATCACAATTGACCCTCCATGCCGTTCACGTAGAATGCAAGGCATACCCCCAGAAGATCTGGAAGGTTCTCAACCCTTGCCTACCAACTCACCGGAGGGCTCTCCTCAACAGAGTGAAGTCCAAGACGTTGCCACTCCACAAGTGGAAAGAACTAACTCTTTAGAATGGTTCTGAATTACCAATTCTCGATAGGACTTTCAACTTCCTCTCGACTCTGAGAGACATATTGTTCAAGTGAATTCTTCCGGAGAAATAGTTGTTCAGTCTTCTAAATTACCAACCGAACCTTTCAAAGGACCCGAGGGTCAAGATCCTTTCTGGACTACTAGCATTTTTAGACGATATCTCTTTGGCTCAGGAGCAGGCATTGATATCATTGTCACACCTGAGCTGCCCGAAACATCTAATCCAGATGAAATACCTTTTACTACTGCATATTATTTTCCTAGTACAGACACTCCACCAGCTGACCACATCTTAAGTATCCCCCTACAAATGGTCCATTACACAATGATCCCAGATACTACGAGTCCTCACACTGGGACTACAATGGCTAGCCAAGCTCCCATTGGCACACCAATTTCACCTAGATTCACCCCAACACTTCCGCCTGGATATCATGCGTTGAATGCTTCTATTCCCACTCCTACACAAATCTCATCCGAGACTCCTGGCATTTCCACTCCTTCTAGGCACCATCTCGTTCATGGTTTCATTCTGACACTTCCTTGACCCCCTTTCAAAGGACCTCTTCCATCCTCTATCGGAGGCACCGATCCTAGTGGCACCATCCCATCTTTCACACCTAATTACCAGAATCCTGTCGGTGGACAATTTCACCAAGGAGGCCAAACCCAATCCCCTTTTGCAAGGAAAATCCCAATTGGGACACAACCCCCGATTGGAGGGAAACCCCCACCAACCCCACCCTATGGAAAAAACATACCTCCATCCCTGGACCAGTATTGGAACTATCTTATTCCAAATAATCCTTACTCGACTGGGGGGAAAAAGCCTCAAGATAGATCCTTTATACCCCCTAGTAAAGGCCAACCATATCCAGGCACGTCCAATCCTATTTGGGGATCGAATTCTCAACCCCATGCCCTTGTTCAAGGGTACAACCCTATGAATTACTTGCCTCCACACCAACAAACGAATCTGCCTGGATCTTCGCATTATATGCAAATTGCTTATGGTCCCACTGGTCTACTGACAGGACTCCCTCCCCAAAGTCACCAGTACCCACATGTGAATAGACAGTTTCCCTTCTTAGCCACCTTGGACCTCCCTGATCTGTAGAGAATTTTAAATGATCCGATCTGTCACTCTCCTCAATGGCCCGCCATACTAGCCAAAATACCATCTGACATCCCTAAATTTGATGGTAAACCAGGAGAGGACCCAAACAATCATGTAATGAATTTTCACCTTTGGTGCTCATCCAACTCCTTGATGGATGAATCTATTCGTTTACGCCTTTTTCAGTGAACCCTCATAGGTTCCACCGCGAAGTGGTATAAAGAATTACCAAGAGGCTTCTTCACCGACTTCAACACCCTCGCTATGGTTTTCCTCACCCACTACCAGTTACCGATCCATTACGAAACGGGAACCAAAATTTTGAGTTCTTTCAAACAAACCAAAGCCACTCATATCTCTGATCACATTCATGAGTGGAGACGAAGATGACGTCTCATAAAACTCGAACTTCCCGATCAGTTGTTGCCAGAGTGGTTCAAAAAATCATTCGTGAACGACATCACTCGTGACATCACCATGAGTGGAGTTGTCACAGAAGAACAGGAAATCAGTCATACTCAATACCTCGACCTCGTTTACTCACAAACGAGTACTCCTTACGAATTACTCCCTGACGCACCTCGTCCTTCTACTTCTGCTACTTCAACTACTCTTGTTGCTTCTCATGTAGTTGACAGTGTGATTCGCACTTTCCATGCCCAACCCCATTCCATCCAAACCTCTAGCAACAACCCCAAATTCGTTGCTTCTAATGTTCAAAATGCTTTGTCTCCTACCCCTCCCACTGGCAAGACTTCTAAGGTGAACTCTATTCAATCTACCCCCGCCGGGAAAAACAAATCCAAAAAAGGAAAGGGTAAGAACAAGGAGGATAAAAATAACCCGCAATCTGAGAAGACCAAAACACAACATGTTGACGATAAGGATAAGTGAAAACCCCAATACCCTTGTCTTATCTGCGGTGATGATCACTACACTAAGGATTGTCCAAGACGAGCCAAGGTTACTAAGTTCCTTTAAGGGACCCCGAAACCCCCTGCTCTGGTCGTGTTGTCACAACCCTTCCCTTATCAACAAGAGGCCCAATTGGTCATTCATTACCAACCTTCCCCCTCCAATACATCCTATGTCTTAATGTGTACAAGTGATTCAAAGAAGAATGCCATCACACTTACCACTCGAGCCAAATATTATTCTTCCTCCAAAGAGAAGGTTGATGAAATACCTCCTTCATTGGTCCAACCATCTCCCATGACTCCACCTACCAATGGTCCTCTTCATCTCGAATGATCGACCCTAGATACAGTTCTTCGCCCTCCCCCAAAGGGTGTTGTTCAAAAATTGGCTTTCAATCCCCATGCACGTGTTGTCCAGAACTACAGTATTGTCGAAGATCTGGCCCAAGCACCGTCCGCGATGTCAGCCCTCAAAGTCCTTCAGAGTTGTCCTATACAACGGAAGGCACTGTTGAAAGCTATTGGTGGAATCAACCCTACCGATACAAATTTAATAATTTTTTACTTGGAAGATCACATTCCAAGGTTATCCCCTCAACTCGCATTCCAAATACAAGTTATTGTCTCCGAAATGAACATTTGTAGAACAATTATTGATGAGGGTGCCTCGACATGTGTCATGTTTATTACCTGTTGGAAAGCCATCGGCTCTCCTCCTTTAACTGAATCCTACAACACGCTCAAAGCCTTCAATGGATCTAGTTTTAAGCCTTACAGTGTCCTCCCTTCATTGCCCATTACGTTATAAGGAAAAATGGTCAACGTTGAAGTGGAGGTCTTTGATGCTCCTCTCGATTACAACCTTCTACTTGGACTTAGCTAGATCGATTCCATGCATGCAATTGTGTCCACTCTTTTATGTGTCGTACGTTTCCCACATCAAGGAAAAGTAGTTACTGTAGACCAATTGGCCTTCTTTCACTCCGAAGCACGTATCGGCAACGTACCTTTCATTGCAAAAAACCCCTGGATATGAGAATGTCGGTGTGGGTCTTATTAAAGATTCCTCTTTGATGGGTACTTTCCCCATTCCACCACCTGATGTTCCACATTCGTTTGTCACCTCGATCAACATTATCTCCACCTTTGTTCATGGAACCCTTGTGTCTTATGACCCGTGGATGGTACCCAACCCCGAAGATCATCTTCGTTATGGCAATGAAATGCCTTTGAGTCCGATTGAATCCACTTATCAAGCCATTAAATTGGCAACCCCTTCTACCCCCTCTCTTGGTGATTTATCTCTAGATCCATTCCATGTCATTTTTCCCACGGACAAGATGATTATGTCTATTATGTCCATGGAAGACCCCTCTTGGGACGATGGACATCATCATTCCATCCTCTTCCTGGAACAACACACCATCGAGGGTTACCAGTGGATCTCGACCCCGTCGACCATTGTCGTCATTTCTACCATTCCCGATTCTACACACGATATGTTCTACAAAGGGAACTTCAATAATATCTCACCCACCATCCCCCTCGACATATCCATAAAACATGGATTTTTCAAAAATGTGCATATCGGAGCTTCGTGTTCCCATGACGAAGTTGTCACCTACAAGTCTCTTTTCCAAGAATTATGTGACGTCTTCGCATGGAGCTATGAAGAAATTTCGGGTATTGACCCCAACATTGTGGTACATGAGATTAATACATACCTGGGCGCTAAACTCGTCCAGCAACGACTTCATCCAGTCCACCCACGTAAAGCAACCGATATCAAGCTTGAAGTTGAGAAACTTCTTAAGGCTGGCTTTATTTACCCTGTGGCTCTAACTGACTAGGTTTCCAATCTTGTTCTGATTAACAAGAAACAAGGCACAATCCGTGTGTGCGTTGATTATAGAGACATTAACAAAGCTTGTCCTAAAGATAACTTTCCTACCCCCTTCATTGACCAAATCGTCGACGATTGTTTCAAAAGTGAAATCTTCTCTCTTATGGATGGTTTCTTCATATATAATCAAATCAATATCATACCCTCAGACCAACACAAGACCGCTTTTATTTGTCCTTGGGGCACTTTCGCCTACCAAAAACTTCCATTCGGTTTAAAGAATGTCGGCGCAACTTTTCAACGTACTATGTCTTATGCCTTCCATGATATAAAGCACATTGAGCAGCCATATCTCGATGACTTACCATCTCATTCCATGTGCCGTGTAGATCATCCAACACACCTCCGCGCCATTTTCCTTCGATGTCGGTTTTACCATATACGCTTGAATCCCCACAAATGTGTTTTTTGCATAGAATCCAGGCGACTACTGGGCTTTATTGTTTCATGTCAAGGGATCCAAGTAGATCCTTTGAAGGTCGAGGCAATTCTCAATCTTCCTCCTCCTTCCTCACTTCGCCAGTTACAAATTTTGCAAGGGAAGTCAAATTTTCTCCGTCGTTTCATCCCGAACTATGCTAAGTTAACTCTTGGATTTACACAACTGCTCAAGAAAGGTTCTGAGTTTGTATGGGATACCACTGCCGACAAATCTTTCAAAGATTTGAAACTATCTTTGACACGTACCCCACTACTCTTCCCACCTGATTACAGTCGGGATTATTTCCTTTACCTCACAGCCTCGGACTATACCATCACTATGGTTCTATTCTAGGAGGATGATTCTCATGATGAACATGTCATTTATTACTTAATTCGGAGTTTCATGACTACCGAAACCAAGTATTTACATGTTGAAAAACTGGCCTTGGTAGCCATCCAAGTTGTTCAACATTTACGGCACTATATCCTTTTACGCAAGACTACGGTGATTTCTAACTACAACCCTATGCAACACATTCTTACACGCCAATTGCTAGGGGGGAAATACTCCAAATGGATCGTAATACTCCTAGAGTTTGACTTAGAATTTGAATGCGCTAAGTCCAATAAATCCTTGGTGTTTGTCGAGTTGATATGCAACCTTCCCTGCTCTGAGAAGGAAAATGTAGCAAAGGATTCATTACCCGATGAATCCCTTTTCCTAATCAATTCCGATGACCTTTGGTATGGAGATATCATCATATATCTACAGACCCACACTTTCTGTCCCAATTTGTCTAGCACTGACCGTCGTCGAATATGCTACCAAGCCCGTTAGTACATTATCCTTGGTGATACTCTTTATCATCGTGGTATTGACTCCATTTTTCGGTGCTGCCTCACGTTAGACGAAGCTGAGAAAGACCTGAATGACTGCCATTCTAGAGAATGTGGTGGTCACATGTCTGGGTATGATACTTCCCAGAAGATATTACGAACAGGGTATTTTTGACCTTCTTTATTCAATGATTGTATAATCGTTGTCCAAAAATGCCATGCTTGCCAAACCTACAACAATAAAATATGATCACACCTTGCTCCTCTACACCTTGTGGTCTCCGTTGCTCCTTTTTCGAAATGGGGTATCGATTTTGTGACATGTCACCCTCACTCGGTCGGGGGGCATGGATATATTATTGTAGCCATAGATTATTTTACGAAATGGGTCGAGGCGATGCCAACATTCGACAACACCGGAAATACGACAGCATTATTCATATTCAATCACATCATTGCTCGGTTTGGTGTTCCTCAAGCTATCGTTACTGATCATGGTAGCCACTTTAGAAACTTCATGATGTCTGAACTCATTGAAAAGTTGGGTCTTCGCCATGAAAACTCAGCACCCTATTACCCACAAGCCAACGGCCAAGTTGAAGCAATAAACAAAGTCCTCATTACCATGCTTCGACAAATGATAGGGATTCACAAAATGAGTTGGAAAACGATGTTTTTTTCATCATTGTGGGCTTACCAGACATCCATCAATTCTGCTACCAGGTTTACACTGTTCCAATTAGTCTATGGTCTAGAAGCCACCTTGTCGATTGAATGTGAGATACACTCCCTAAAACTAGTCGTCGAACTTCTCCCTAACACTTATGTCGAAGAAGAACATCTATTATATCTCATGCAATTAGAAAAAACCCGTCACAATGCCACCCTAGTCATAGAAGCCCAGAAGAAACATGTCAAATCCCAATACGACAAACATGTCAAGCCACACATTTTCTCCGAAGGTGATCTGGTTCTCCTTTACGAACAAGATCGGGATGTGCTAGGAGCTGAAAAATTTGAAGCTATGTGGCAAGATCCTTATATCCTTAGATGAGTTTTAGATAAAGGATCTTACGAGTTGGTGGACTACGATGGTATCCCTTTGAGTAAACCCAGAAATGGGTTGTACTTAAAGAAGTACTATGCTTAAGATCACCTGTGCATGAGTGCTTGTATTTTATTGTATCATACTTTTTGTGTGTTACTTTAGTATGCTTTTTCGTTATTTGGTCTCTGCCCTCGACCACTTATCTTGCATTGTGCTTGGTTTCCATATGTCAAAGTCTTCACTACCCCACATTGGCTTCGCCGATGGTGCTAGTCGTAGTACTCAGAACCTTGCTTCTGTTGCATGGGAAATTTACGCACCTACAAACGAACTTATCAGTCTATGAGGTGTGTGCCTTGGTCATGAGACCAATAATATTGCATAATATAGCACTGTCATCGAATTGTTGATTGATTCTATTTCACTTGATATCCATCACCTGGTTATACGACTCGATTCGTAGCTAGTAGTACTACAATTAAGTAATGTCTATGCTATCTAAATTCCTACTTTATTATGGGTATATTTACGAATTCGCCTCTTGGAACGTTATTTTGATTATATCGAATATCAGCACATTCCTAGATGACTAAAAACATTGACTGATGCTTTAGCTAACTATGTGTTAGATAGACATTTGGGACATTATAAACCAATCACACATCACATGTATAATACAACACAAAATAAGCTAGTAGAAGCCATATATATGTATATAATGATCAAAAGTTTTTACAAAAAGTTGTTATCCAAAGATCAAAATCTCAAAATACGAAGCCCATAGCTTCTACAAAATAGTTTCATGGATGATGCTCATGATAACACACAGCTACTCGGGCTACCCTACGGAGCAGTCGACTGAGAGACTCGTACACATCCACAGTATGTCATTGGTAACGTCTCGGGATCTCCCCAATAGAAATTTCTGGGACATCCGCAGTCAACCCCTCTAAGTTCTATTCCACTGCCTCGTAGTCCTCGACATCCCATCTCGCCACTGGAGCCGCTTCTCCTCGTCTTTGTATGGGAGATTTTCTCGGAGGTCGATACGGCCCCACATCTATGTCATCAAAAGGAATTTTTTTGATTAGTCCTTGGATAAACATAAAAACATTTCATATAATAAAATTTGCAAAAAAGAACAAAATGTGTACTTCTCACCTAAGTCACCCCACTGAGCATCCTCAGGCAGGACCAAATCCAAATCCCCTTGGAAATCAAAATCGACATATGTGTAGTCATCAATCATCAGCATCTGGGAAATCAACCAGTCTAAAAATGAATCATTATACTTGATTATAGGCCCTGCTATGTGTCGAACCATGAGGTTACACCACCTCAGCATCCTCAAATCCTGTGGGGCCAATAAACCCCAATCAACCTGTAGTCGCAGCAGTGGGACCCTCTCAAGGAAGAATGACACCAAAATTAACCTGTACTCAAACTTCTTCAAGTCACCCCTTCTACATTTTTTCAGTTTCCTCTTCATACTGCGGAGAACCGCATCAGACCAGTTGAAAATCCGAGGCTCTATGCACTCTATGGCGTATTGGAAATAGCTCTAGAGAGCCATGCGTGGAGCTGCACTCCCAGCCATGCATGCAATAGTAAACAAGATAGTCCGTAGGGTCAAATATTGGACCCCCCAAATGGAAACCTTACCCTTGCTTCTCTCTGCCTCGGGAACACAATATTGGCGAACATACTTTCCCATGGGAAGTTCGTCGCCTCTACCTCCGGTCAAAGTAGCATGGTATCTACGTCGTGAAAACCCCGTCAGATAATAGATATCATCGATATCTAGTGTCAATGTGTGGACTCCCACATGAAATAACTGTTGATCCACATCCCACATGTGGACCAGGTACTCTAACAACCTGAGCTGGGATCTCATGCCCGGGATCCTAAAAAATTTCAAGAGCCCACATTCTCGTAGGGCAGCGATTGTACCCAGGTCATTCCCAACAATGGCATCATCCTCCTCATGTTCTCTTTCCCTCCATTCCAACATCGTGATGGTCAACACCTACAATAGATCCATGAGAAGGAAGTCAACAGCTTGTTTTAAACTCTTGCATAATTTTTATTGAGCAAAACCACGAACAAAAAATCCATTTTTCGGCCCTTACAGGTGAACCTTTTTCACAGTGTGAGATTCTCGCAGGTGCCCTAAAGCCCACCTGCGAGAATCTTAGATTCTCGCAAATCCAAAATGGCCCACCTGCGAGAATGCTTGAGCGCATATTTTGACCCTAAAATGGACTCAAAACTCTAAAAATTGCCAATAAAAATAAAAAATAAACCATGGAAAAGTTGGAAAATCAGGAGGTTACCTCGTTGGCTGAAACCGTTCGACGAATGATCACTTGTGCCTCGTGCAATTGAGGAAAGAAATTTGGGGGAAAATGAGGTATGTTGGACAAGTTTTTGGCAAAGTAACAATGAAATGGTAAAAAAGTCCTTTTCACCCATATTTATTCACTTTTTACTATTTCTTATAGATTTTTTATATTATTTTTATTGCTTTGCTTATAAAACCTAATACCCTAATAGCCTTGTAAGTATGGTTTTTTACAGATATAGAAACTTCAAAGTCCGAACGAGGGGGTACGAGTGTTTTTTTCTTTTTTGTCGCATGTATGACTACTTTTTTAGGATTTTTGTAGGAAAAACCTCGAGCTCTGTCTCCATTCATTCTCGCGCTCGAAAATATATGAGAACATAACCGAGTATACTTTTTTCATCTTTTAGTACTTGTCATGGTAACACGAAAATGACGAATGTAAGGGAGTATACTTTAAGCTCTTTACATGCTCCATAAAAATGAAAATATTGTCGAGCAATCTTGTTCTTTTCACGCTCGTTAAAGTATTTGAAGAAAACGTTCGACGGGTGATAGTTTATCACTTTTTCGGTCTCGTCGAACTCATTTATGAAAAAGGAACTAGGAGAGTTCTCTTTAAGTGTTTTTCAGACTCTCAAAACATGAAAAACCCCCTAGTTTTCTATCCTTGGACTCGTTAAACAAACATCGAAAGACCCATAATGGGACTGAACCACTCCTTCTTAGGGATCGTTAAATATACTCTGAGGGACTCATCCAAAGGATGAGATTACATCGACAAGCATATGTTATCCTCCTCAATCTTGTGTAAAAATAAATAGGTACTCACCAGAGATGGTGGGGGAAATTTTGGGAAAGGGATATGTTTTTGTATTCGTGTTAATGGCAGTAAGCGTCTCTCTTGAACATGACACCCCCTATTCGTCAATTCAATCTGGGTTGGGAAATCCATTTGTCTCTTGTTCGACTTGCTACAAGGTCATATCTTGGTTCGTCTTTGAGTCAGTGTTGCCAAGTCCTTGGTCGTGTCATTCATATGTTCAAGAGAAGTTCAAACAAGCCCTCTATTGAGTCAGCCATCTGCAGTTGTCCATTCTTACTATGTCAACCTTCCCTGTGTTTGTTTCAACCCATGTTCATACTTTGATTCACCCTCAAAATATGTTACTTATTTCATGTCATTGATGGGGGATACATCAAGGCCCTCTTGTGACGAGTTTTTTTCCGTCGACTCCAACTCATTATCCGGGAATGAGACTTAGAAATCATTTAGTACCTTGGAACCTGCATGCCTTCATGGCAGGTCTCTTCACTTTTGACAGGGGTTTCACATCATTGATCCCTAATCGAGAGATTCCACCAAGTGCTCGACTTCAGCTCATTCATTTGCATTCGTTCGGATTGTACTTTGATACCTTGGGAGTCATTGACATCAATGGTGATTTCCCTCGCACTTGTTAACAGTTTTCATCAATGACCGGTAATCAAGTGGTTTCTACCATGTTCGACTTCAGCACATGTAATCACATGGCTAGATTCATACTTTCAAGTGACGAGATTGAATACCCTGGGTCTCATCTTTTTTATCCAGGCTGCGATGGAGTATGTATGATTTGTATCGACACATAGATCCACTTCGTATGTCGCATGGCTATGTCTTAATTCAAGTCTTCTCACATAGATCCACAGTGTATTCATGGTGGCTATGTAGCATTTTGACAACATGGATCCACGGTGTATGATTGGTGTCCATGACCTACGTTTATGATTCCATTCATTTGTGATCTGAGCATGGGAATGCCTACATCAGAATTGGTATTATATTCTGCAGATACCTGGTTGTTTACAAGTTTCCGATTAGGAATGCTCCTTGTTTCTAACACACACACACACATTTTACAAAGTATTTCGGCTGTCACAGGTTCCAGCCTCATACTTTGGGGGGCATTCTGTTACACATTATTTTGGTCACTCTGGTGATGTCTCTACAGTGATGTATTCAGGCTCCCACAAGGACTTTTTGCCTGAGAAAAGTGAATGTTGTCTTCTTCTTGAGTTCGTAGGTTGCCTATGTTATAGGGTGTGAAAATCATCCATTCTCACAGGCAACCCATACTTGGGGTGCGAACTATTTGTAGTCTACTCTATAGGTAGGATGCGAACCTATTTTTAATCTTGGAAAAGAGAAGAGGTCACGAAGGTTCTAGAAGGGAATATTCTAGAAAATGAGTTGGCATTCGCATGGTTGGCATCCTACTAACTTCTCAGATTTGGTGGGATCATCCTCATACATTTAACCATCTCTCCTTCTCCTATATATTGAAAGGTTTCTCATGGAAAAGGTTAAAAAAGATTGAATGAAGAATTGGTGAAAGAATTGTGTGAAGAACTATGCTTGGATAGAAGCTTGAAGACTCTATTTGGTCTATCAAGTTGTATCGGATCTTCTTCATGCAAATGTAGAGAAAGTGTGTGTGTTGGAACCAAGGGTCACTAAAAGGAAGCTTGCGACATCAAGGTGATTTGGTTGTATCTTCTACATTCATTTAATATAATACAGCGGCATGTCCCTTTTCCATAAAATCACTCTTATTTTATTGCATAAATCCTTGATCATATGAATAGGTTGACATTGAATATACTTTGCTATCTTCACTTTGGTTGGTTTGTGTTGTCTTGGACCTGATTTCACAAGAGCACCAGAGTAAAGCAAGAACAACAGAGAACTAAGGAAGCGGTATAAAGGTATGTCACTCATTCCTTCTGGGTAGTAGATTCAATGACTGCAACTTAGAGAAAGAGGTGTGTCATTTCTTGTTTTGTTCTAGATCCAGGTGGATCTAGGGAGATCTACTAGTGTCCACACCTACCGATTTATCTAGTAACAGTTCTTACGGACAAAATCTGATAGTGTCTCACTATAATAGTCCATAGAGTGATTGTGCTAAGTGAGAACAGTGCCCACCTCATATTTTGAAGCATCTGTCTCAATCTAAAATGAATGTTGCAGGTCTGGTAGTGAAAGAACTGGGGTTGAGCACAAGCGTTGCTTCAAATCATTAAACGCTTGTTTTTGGGACCGGCCCCATGCAAATTTATCCTTACCACCACCCATGGTTATTTGGCTGAGGGCCCATCCAATATGGGAGAATCCCAACATGAACCTTTGGTAGAAATTGGCAACGCCCAAGAAGATCTGAAGCTCAATCAATGTGGTTGGGGCTAGCCAGTCACGGATGACTTGGATCTTGGCTGGATCCACATGTACGTCATGTTGATCAATGATGTATCCCAGGTAATGGACCCTGTCCATGCCAAAGGAGAATTTTTCCAAGTTGGCATATAGCTTGTGTTGCCGCAAGGTGTGCAGAACCTATTGAATATGTTGCAAGTGTTCGGCCCAAGTCTTGTTGTAAATGAGAATATCATCCAGATACACCACTACAAAATTATTGGTGAATGGTCACAGGATATCTTCCATCATCATCATGAAAGTGGTTGGAGCATTTGTCAAACCAAAGGGCATGACCAACCATTCAAAAAGGCCTTCCTTTGACTTAAAGGTGATTTTCCATACATCTGTTTGTTCTATTGGGACCTGGTGGTAGCCAAATTTTAGATCAATCTTACTAAAGTATTTGGCCCCCATGAGTTGATCAAGGAGTTTGTC
>ML781851.1:95034-109445 GCA_009831015.1 Picea engelmannii | reverse complement strand
AGAAGATATATGATTATTCTTCCATGACCTTATCTACTTGCTTCTATTGTGTGGAGAGGTCAGCCACAGAAACCCTAGATGTGGTTGTGATCTTTTGTTTATTCTAAGAGAGAATCACGAAGAAGATAAACTTCACCATATGAGAGATGACCTTCCTGCATTACTTAGTAGAGATCAAGGAAATAGCACTAGGTGGGACTGCCTCAGGTATCCTATACAATATCCTGTTCAAAGTAATAATAACACTACGAGGACTAGACTCACATACAACATGACGTTTCCACAAATAAGGTTGTCCCAAAAGAACATTACAAACTTTGAGAGGAGAAACATCACACAATACCACATCTTTGAAGGGCTTGATGTTGTATGACAGTCGGCACTGTTGGTTGACAAGGAGATGGTGTAGGGTTGTGGGTGCAGCGTTGTCGGCAGGGCCAACCACTTGAAAACCTCTGTTGAGATGAGGTTCTTCTGGCTACCTCTATCAACAATGAAGTGTAGCGAGGTACCTTTTACCCACATCTATGAATGGAAGAGGCATTCTCCTTTTTCTAGCTCATTTGGTTCACCAGGCTGGAGCTTGGTGGTAGCAACGGTGGCACTGGGTTCCACGCCAATGATCTGTCTTCCCTTTTCTGGTTCTGGCTCAAAGTCAGAACCTGCATCTGATTCAGAGGCTTTCACTTCGGCCACCAGCTACTGCTTTGAGTGGCAGTCAGTAGTGTTATGCCAAGGGCTCTTATGGAAGTCGCACCACTTCCAGTTATCTTTCTTTGTCTATCTAGTGTCCTTATTTTCTTGCGGCTTGGACTAGTTGTCCTGATACTATCCATGTTTTCTCTGTCATTTTTTCTATGGGTTGGGGCCGCCCTTTCTTGGCTTTTGTTGTGAGGGGTTCCTAGGCCCAAATTTCCGCATCTTTTGTTTGAGCTTCTGCTCAATTTTGACGGCATATCAGTAGGCCCTGCCCAAGGATGAGATGTCTAGAAATTCCATTATGGTCTGGATGTATCTATGCATAATGTCGTGATACTTGAGCACCATATGTCGCTCTGAATCTTTGATACCCATCTTGGTGCACAAGGTATGGAAGATATTTGTGAAATCTAGCACTGCTTGGTCTCTTTCTTGCTGCAGTGTGGTCCATTTGGTATACAAGTCATCATAACTTCCGACAGGGTAGTATTGTTCCTTAATAGCATCCCTAAAGGATTTCCAAGTGGTTGTGACTATAAATAGTGAGGGTTCCTCTGTTTCCTTTTTCTCACAGAAAGTTTCCCACCAATATTTGACATGGGGAACGACTTTGAGGAGCGCAAAAGTAATATTTTCTCTATTCGAAAAGTTATGGACAGAAAAATACCCTTCTAGTAGATTCAACCACTTCTCTACAGCATCTGTGTCTATCTGACCTTCAAATATAGGAATATCGAAGTTTATTTGTACCTTGAAGGGGGCAACACCTCCTTTTGAAGAAGATGTGTCGCATGTTGGTATTCGTCGAAAGATTTGCGCGAAACTATCCATCATCTCGTTCCTTTGTTGCATGAGGGCTTCCTCAATCAATAGTTTGGAAGGATATCCTGTCTCGTCATCATTCTTTTCTCATTCCATGAGAAGTCGCTTGGGCGTGTGAGATCTTTTGTCCTTAAGAGAAACAAGCTCGAAACCAACTCTTTGTACTTGGACCTTGTTGGGGACATGCATTAAGACGACAAGGAGTAGACCTCTCTGATACAACTGATCCATATTTTATGACTAGAACGAAATGAATATAGATTATTAATAGGTGCTTAACACAAAATAACAGAGATACAGTAAAACTAGTTTTCTATTCAATAAGGAAATAAGATGAAACTGTAAAATGCAACGGAAACAAGATTGTTGGAATGGTGGCGGCTTATCTCTGAGAAGAGATGTGACGTTTGCGCTCATTCGCAAGAAGATGATTACAATGAGGCTCTGAAGTCCTTTTTACAATAAACAGGAATGCCAAAAACCCTATACATCCAAAAACCTAACCCTAGGAGATGAAGCGCCAAAAGTCATGTGGGCTCCGTCTAGGTAAGTTAGTACATCAACTTCCCGGGGTCATAAATTTTGCATACGATCTTTGTTTTAGGCGTATGATAGCCCATTGGAAAGGTGTCATAGAGGAGATTAATTTTGGGGGCTCAATAATGCCTTTGTATATATTTGAGAATATCGATCCCAAAAACCTTCATTTAGGCCCTCAAAATGGCCCTGGAAGTAAAAAATGCTAAAAATAGTAAATTGCCAAAATTTCCAGAAAACAATTTTGAGCCAGTTGGAAAAGGTGGGTGGCCACCGATATCCACCTGGATCAATCCTCCCTCCTTAGGAAGCAATGGTATCCATTGCATTTATTTCTCCCATCAAATGAGGAAATTTCTGTTGAATTTGGCCCTGGATGAGCCACTTGCCTTGGTGCAGGAGCTGCCCTGCTTTGACGACTCGATAAAGCTGGATCCTTTGTTTTCGAGTTTCCTTGATCTATGTGTCCACAATATGATCGTTGGATGCCTGTTTTATGCATTCGGGGTTGAGCTCTGTTGGTTTCAATTGTTCTGCTACGTCTGAGGTGTCCAATAATGGTGGTAAATAAAGGCAAAGGAGATCCACGTTGAACACCGGGTGCAGGCCAAGGAAAGGAGGAATGTTGAGCTCAAAAGTATTATCCCCCATAGCCTTGGTGATGGTGTACAGCGCATAACGAAGTGAGAGAAGCTTCTGATGGGGTCCTGTAAGGCGTTCTTTCTGCAAGTGCAACCAAACTTTGTCGCCCACCTGAAACTTATGTGGCACCCGATGTTGATCATGGAACTTCTTGTACTTGTCATTGGAATTTTGTAGGATATCTTGAACCTATTGGCGGATGTGTTGGATTCGCTCAATGAATCGGGTGGCTTTGTCAGCTTCAGTTGGAGCAGGTGATGAGTCGGTTGAGGTGACCACAAGGGGAAGTACAACATCTATGGGACCCAATGGTTGGAATCCCAACCCCACCTGAAAGGGGCTGTGGTCGGTTGAGATATGTAGGGCTCGGTTATGGCTATGTTGGACATAGGGAAGGCTCTCATCCCATGTGTGAGGGTTCTTTGAATTATACATGTGAAGGATATGCACAATCATTTGATTTACGACCTGGGTTTGGAAATTTGTCTGAGGGTGGAAGGTCGTGGATTTGGTGAGCTTGGTGTCCAGTAGTGACTAAAGGCTCGACCAGAATGTGCTGAGAAATCGACTATCCTGATCTAAGACAATGGTTTGTGGGATTCCAAAATGTACCCAGACTCGTTCAAAGAAGAGCTTGTCAGTGGCCCCTCCTATGATTTTCTTCTTGCAGGCAACCAGAATCGCCATCTTAGAAAAGCGATCAATAACCACAAAAACACAGTCATTTCCCCACTTGGTGGATAGGAGGCCCAACATGTAGTCCATTGATATGGATTCCCATGGCCTTTCAGGAGTAGGAAGAGGGGTGTACAGGCCTTATTTTTTAGTGGTCAGTTTGGAAATAGTGCAGGCAGTGCAGGACCTGATATACTTGTTGACCTCCTATCAAAGTTTCGATGAGTAGAAATGTTTCTATAGCATCGCCATTGTCTTTTCGACGCTGAAATTTCCTGCCACCCGATTGTAGTGAGCTTCCCAGATCAGCTTCGCTCGCTCACTTGATGGAACATAGATATGGCCCAGACGACACAACAACCCATCCTGAAGATGGAAATTATCAACAACTGCGTTTTCACCCAACATTTGGTAGGTGGTGGCAAGGTCCCAGTCTGTCTCATAGAGTTGGGGCCATCTAGAGGTCTCATGGCCATAGGAGTATAGCACCGTGGTGAGTGTCGTGACTGGCGGTTTGTTGAGGCTATCAGCGACGCAATTGGTGCTTCCTGTTTTATAATTGATGTTGAGGTAGAATTGGGCAAGTATGTGGACCACTTTTGATGGCAATCATTCTGCAATTTTCCTTGTGTCTGCATGAACTTCAATGGATTATGATCAGTGTGGATGATTGTCTCCTTCCCAAGAATGTAATGTCTCCACTGGTGGCAAGCTTGCACAATGGAGTACATTTCTTTTTCGTAAGTATAATACTTACAAACAGCATCAGATAGTGTCTCACTATGATATGCCACAGGGTGGCCATGCTAAGTGAGAACGACGCCCACCACATAGTCTGAAGCATCTGTCTCGATCTCAAAGGGTTGTTGCAGGTCTGGTAGTGAGAGTACTGGGGTTGAGCACAAGCGTTGCTTCAATTCATCGAACGCTTGTCGTTGGGACCAGCCCCACGCAAATTTAGTCTTACCACCACCCCTGGTTATTTAGCTGAGGGCCCATGCAATATGGGAGAATCCCAACACAAACCTTTCATAGAAATTGGCAAGGCCCAAGAAGCTACAAAACTCAGTGAGTGTGGTTGGGGCTGGCCAGTCACAGATGACTTGGATCTTGGCTGGATCCACATGTACACCATGTTGATCAATGATGTATCCCAGGTAATGGATCTTGTCCATACCGAAGGATCATTTTTCCAAGTTGGCATATAGCTTGTGTTGCCGCAGGGTGTGCAGAACCTGCTGAATATGCTGCAAGTGTTCGACCCAAGTCTTTTTGTAAATGAGAATGTCATCTAGATACACCACTACAAAAGTATTGGTGAATGGTCGCAAGATATCATCCATCATCCTCATGAAAGTGGTTGGAGCATTTTTCAAACCAAAAGGCATGACAAACCATTCAAAAAGGCCTTCCTTTGACTTGAAGGCGGTTTTCCATACATCTGTCTGTTCTATCGGGACCTAGTGGTAGCCAGACTTCAGATCAATCTTACTGAAGTATTTGGCCCCTGTGAGTTCATCAAGGAGGTCATCGATTCAGGGAATCAGGTACTGGTTTCTGACTATGATTTTATTTAGAGCCCGATAATCAATGCAGAGTCGTCAGGTTCCATCTTTCTTCTATACCAGCATGATTAGGCTCTCGCAAGGTGATGATTTGGGACGGATGTGCCCCTTGTGGATAAGTTCTTGGATCTTTCACTTGATCTCCTCATTCTCTAACAAATAGTGATGATAGATTGGCCCATTGGGTAGCGGTGCGYCGGGGGTCAGATCGATGGGGTCTTGACCTGGTAGTGCATAGGTACCCTCGTAGGTGAGGAGAAGATATCTGAGTATTCTTCCACGACCTTATCTACTTTCTTCTTCTATGTGGAGAGGTYGGCCAGAGAGACCCTGGATGTGGCTATGATCTTTCGTTTATTCTGAGAGTGAATCACAAAGAAGAAAAACTTCCTCGTCTGAGAGATGACCTTCCTGCATTGCTTAGTAGAGATCAAGGAAATAACACTAGGTGGGACTCCCTCGGGTATCCTGTACAATTTCCTGTTCAAAGTAATAATAACACTACGAGGCCTAGACTCATATACAGCATGACATTTCCATAAATAAGGTTGGCCCAAAAGAACATCACAAACTTCGAGAGGAGAAAAATCACACAATACCTCGTCTTTGAAAGGCTTGATGTCATACGACAATCGACACTGTTGGCTGATGCGGAGATCGCTTCCTTGGCGGAGCCATCCAATTGTGTAGGGTTTTGGGTGCGACGTTGTCAGCAGGGCCAACCGCTTGATGACCTCTGCTAAGATGAGGTTCTTCTAGCTACCACTATCAACGATGAATTGCGGCGAGGTGCCTTTTACCCACATCTGTGAATGGAAGAGGCGTTCTCCTTCTTCTGGCTCATCTGGTTCACCAGGATGGAGATTGGTGGTAGCAACGATGGCACTGGGTTTCACATCAATGATCTATCTTCCCTTTTTTGGTTTTGGCTCAGAGTCAGAACCCACACCTGATTCAGAGGCTTTCACTGAGGCCACCAGCGACTACTTTGAGTGGCAGTCAATAGTGTTATGCCAAGGGCTCTTATGGAAGTCGCACCACTTCCCGATATCTTTATTTGTCTTTCTGATGTCCTTATTTTCTTGCGACTTGGACTAATAATCCTGATACTATCCATCTTTGCTCTGTCCTTTGTTTTGTGGTTTGGGGCCGCCCTTTCCTGTCTTTTGTTGTGCGGGGTTCCCAAGCCCAAATTGTCGTGTCTTTTGTTTGAGCTTTTGCTCGATTTTGACGGCATATCGGTAGGCTGTACCCAAGGATGAGAAGTCCCAACATTCCATTTTGGTTTGGATGTATCTATGCAAAGCATCGTGATACTTTAGCACCAAATTTCGCTCTGAATATTTGATACCCAGCTTGGTGCGCAAGGTATGGAAGATATTTGTGAAATCTGGCACTGCTTGGTCTCTTTCTTGCCGCAGTGTGGTCCATTTGGTATACAAGTCGTCATAACTTCCGACAAGGTAGTATTGTTCCTTAATAGCATCCCTGAAGGATTCCCAGGTGGTTGTGACTGTAAATAGTGAGGGTTCCTTTGTTTCCTTTTACTCACAGAAATTTTCCCACCAATATTTGACATGGGGAACGACTTTGAGGAGTGCAAAAGTAACATTTTATCTATTCGAAAAGTTATGGACAGAAAAATACCCTTCTAGTAGATTCAACCACTTGTTTACAACATCTGCGTCTATCTGACCTTCAAATATAGGAATATCGAAGTTTATTTGTATCTTGAAGGGGGCGGCACCTCCGTTTAAAGAAGATGTGTCACTTGTTGGTAGTTGCCAAGGTATTTATGGGAAACTATCCATCATCTCGTTCCTTTGTTGCGTGAGGGATTCCTCAATCAATAGTTTGAAAGGATCTCCTGTCCCGTCATATTTCTTGTCTCCTTCCATGAGAGGTCGCTTGGGTGTGCGAGAGATTTTTTCCTCAAGAGAAACACGCTCGGGACCTAACTCTTTGTACTCTAACCTTGTTGGGGACATGCATTAAGATGATAAGGAGCAGACCGCTCTAATACCATTGATACAGATTTTATGAGCAAAACGAAATGACTACAAATTATTAACAGGTGCTTAACACAAAATAACAGAGATATAGTAAAACTGGTTTTCTATTCAATAAGGAAATAAGCTGAAACTGTAAAATGCAGTGGAAACAAGCTTGCCGGAATGGTGGCGGCTTATCCCTAAAAAGAGATGTGACAGCTACGCTCATTCACAAGAAGATGATTAGAATGAGGATCTGAAGGCCTTTTTACAATAAACAGGAATGCCAAAAACCCTAGACATCCAAAAACCTAATCCTAGGAGATGAAGCACCAAAAGTCATGTGGGCCCCGTCTGGGTAAGTTAGTACATCAACTTCTCAGGGTCGTAACTTTTGCATACGATCTCTGTTTTAGGCATATGATAGCCCGTTGGAAAGGTATCATCGAGGAGATTCATTTTTGGGGCTCAATCATGCCTTTGGATATCGTTGAGAATCTTTATCCCTAAAAACCTTCATTTAGGCCCTCAAAATGGCCCCGGAAGTAAAAACTGCTAAAAATAGTAAATTGCGAAAATTGCCAGAAAACAGTTTTGAGCCAATTGGAAAAGGTGGGTGGCCACCGATATCCACGTGGATCATAGGAGAAGCATATATCGCAGGATCTCACCCCCTTTTACGGGGTTTTTGGGTTTTAGGGTTTATGTAACGGGTATGGGATGTCGGCCCATGGGTTTGCCCATGTTTAGGCCCCTTTTGTAATGTGTAAATAAGTAGCTAGGTGATGTAAGAGTAGTTCGATCTATGTGATCGTAGTGATATTTGGCTTAGTGCATGGATGTGTTAAGGCTTGTAGAGCTAAGTGCAAGTGTTTTGTAAGTGCTTTGTGCGCAGACTGTGTAAGGCTTTGTGCTTTGACCTAACTCGGGGAAGGAGGGTTTGGCGAGGTGCACGCAGATCTCCTGTCCTATGCAGATTTGGCTTGTGGATCTGTGCATGTAATAATATTGGAAGAAGCTAATAAAGAAAAAGAAGATTTGGTGCACGTAGCCCCACACTTGGGTGAACCACGTATATCATGTGTTATGTGCTTTGTGCTATATTGTTCTTGTATTTACTTAGTGTACTGTTATGATAGATAGATCTACGAATGTTTAGTGCTTATGATCTGAATGAATGCTAGATCTTTTGTGATGCTATGTGTTGAATGGTTAGATGTGCTTAGACCTGGATTAATACTGTGTTGTTCTGTAACTAGGGTTTCAACCTGTGATGTGAATAAAGGGGTTAAAGACTAATGAATGTTATTGGCTAAGTTCTCTGTTAAGTATTGTGATCACAGATCTGTGTCCCAACTAGTTTGTAGACACTTGAATCCTGCAACCCCCCATTGCTTCTACCTCAGTTTAGACTTCATCTGCTTCACAGGTGTTGTCGAAAGGGCCGGTAGTTAGGGTTTTGTTGGTGCATTGTTGAAGCGTTGAACCCTGGGTCTGCCCCTGTGCCAACAGTTAGCTATAATGAATTCATTTAGTTAGAAGAAATTTTGTTTTTTTGTATATTTTGCACTGTAATGTCCCTCGGTTGGGCCGGGGGACGTTACATTGAGGAAGTCAAAACCCTAACCCTAGATTACTATTGAGCTATGTTAAATATCGAGATGCCAGGAAAAGAAAGGGTTCAATTATTTAGCATTGTATTTTTTCCATAGTTGAGTAGAGTATCTAGGAGTGGTATTTTGAGAGCATAACAAAGGAGGAAAATATTTTGTAGTAGCCATACAAGCCACAATGTCAAAGGAAACTCCACAAAGAGTGCATCTTTCTTTGTATTTTCATTTCCATCACTAAAGAAAAGAGAGAAGATCATAGGCCTCACCTTCTAGTTGGGTTTTCTCCCATATTGGGTTTCCTAGGATACATCTTGTGTTCATCTGTTTGGATGGTGTGTTCTTTTGCTTAGTCTTTCATTTTTTCATTTCAATTATTTTCATAAATCTAAGCAAATCTAGTTATTAATTAATCTAGGATCTAAGAAAAATTAGTTTACATAGTCTAGGATTTCACAATATTATAAGATATGTTGTGAGGAACTGTTCCATTGGAATATCCATGACAATTTATAGATCAAGAAAAGACATTTGAACTTTTAAATTTGTTTTACTTCCCTTATTTTATAATTAATGGAGCAAGAAGAAATTTTTTATTATATCTATGGAGAAGAGCCAACAAATGATATGTTGAAAGGTGGCATGAGTAATGGCTTTGAAAGACTGTGTATTGTTTATGAAACACTTTTTGCTATGATATGCTTTTCAATTTATGCAATCATGTATATTATAATATAAATGTAGAAATATGGAACATGAAAGAGGCAGACTAAAATCAAGCCAATCAACAAAACATTGCAAATAACTCAAGTATAATATCCCCTACAAGTGATGAAGAAATTAGTCATGCAAGCAACTCAAGCAATGATAATGGTTCGAGATATGAAAGATGGTCAACGTAGTCGAATGTTACAAGTTTTATATTTTGAAATGGTTCCTACAAAAGTCGAACATTTTGTTTAATGTGAACATAGTGTCCCAATTACTATGACGACGAGTTACCAACAATTGTAATAATTATTTATTGACATTTAAGTTATCATGAGCCTTTATGTTGTCCCATTTTGTATGACAAATGGTCCCTTATTCATATATAATAAAATGGGTTTCTTATTCTATTGCAATGTCCGCCATTATAAAATGTTACGTTGTCAATTAAGAATATGGTTGATTTGTGTGATTACAATGAACATAGGTCTAATCAACTATGATATTTGTTTAAACAATACAATAGATTAATGCAATGATTATAACAAAATGCATGAATTAAAATATAAAAAACAATATTATTATAAAAATATTTTCTAATGATCAATTGAAATTTATTTAAAAAGAACAAGATGTTGCATTTTTATACCCACAACACATACACAATTCAGCATTGAAACATATTGGTGCATTGTATTCATTTGAATGCATGATGTGTTTCATACCTATTTACGCATCGGTGTGTTTCAATGATTGTTATGCATCGATGCAATATACATGTAAAAAAGAAATTGTGCTAATATCAGTAATAAGAGCATCGATGCTCCTAACTAAAATAACAACATTATTCCCTTCTATAATACTATTTCCATTGTCATTAATGTTATCTTTATCGTGAGCGGGACTTTACAATGCACAAGGATATATACACATTGATGCTCAATCATATATGACACACACAGATGCTTTAAAAAATATAATACACATTAGTTCTTTCAAACTATCTAATATGCACTAGAGATTTGAAAGTATATAATACACATAATGAGTTTGAAACTATATAATGTGCATCGGTGCATATTAATAAGTACACACTAGTGCACCTCACAATTTTAAGCACATAGTAAAAAACATCAATTATGTGACCATGTAATATTGACTCAATTCAATAAGAACTATCAACAAGTTGGATTAAAATAACCTCCCACTGCCCTAGGCTGTTTTGAAAGAGTTTCATTGTTGGATGTGTTGTAGTTACAAAACTGAAGTGGGTAGAGTTCTTTGCACCCTAGAGCCCTGCGGGGAGAAGTTGCTTGTGCCAGAGGCCTCTCCACCACACAACACCATGTAATGACCCTGTTCATTTACTATTGTATTCTTGTACATAGTTTCTTGGTTGAGTTGAAACCTAGGAATTTGAACATATTGATTAGTCCAATTGAGGTGTAGCCTTGCACAAGGGTCATCACCCATATTCTTGGTGCTTACATTAGTTGGAAAGAAAGATGTTCTTAGGGTGCAATTCCTTTCTGGTTGTTATTGGACTTGAACATCGATTTTTGCACCCGTTAGCTAAACATCTTCAAAACAAATTAAACATAAATAAAATCACTTATGTTTAAGTTGTTAAATATCGCTTAATGTAAAATCTTATTTGAATTTGTTGTAAAAAAATGTATATTCATTTTAATGATATTTATTAAATTAAAAAAGAAAATCTCAAAATCACAACCCACCCTCACCCTCACCCTCACCCTCACCCTCACCCATCCCCTCCCATCCCATTCCATTCATGTCGAGTTGGACTATAACAAATGTGTAAGTCAAAGTCATTCAAGAAAACCTTTGGACTCCAAATAAAACCATGCAATCAAGTATTTCATAATCTCATAACTAAACCCTTTGGACTCCAAATAAAAGCATGCAATCAAGCATTTCATAATCCCATAACTAAAATGCCCTTATGTAAAAGAAAGGATATTAAACATGTGTTCTAGTTATGTAACTTTGCTATAAAATAAGTTGACACTTGTTGGTTTCTCATATCTCTCCTCCCATGGAAGTTGACTCTTTGAAGATATTGAATTTAATACATCCAATGAAGGATTAGATTAGATATCATGTATGACACTATGCCCTCCTCATTGTCATGTCCTTTTGTTTTTTTTTTTAAGTATAGAGGAGGTCAAAGCATATCCAGAAGCCAAAGATTTGGTTGTCTCCATTGATTCTCAACCTTTTCCACATCCTATGGGAAAGGGGTCATGAGTGCCAAGTTGAACAAGAGTCCGGTTACAATTACAAACTACAACCTATTCCCAACTAGTCAAGTCTTGTCCGGTCTGTACTTTTGGCATGATATCTCCGACTAGTCATTTCACCTTTGTCATAAAATCTAATGCCATCTTATCACTGGCATCTTTATAACCCAACTAGAAAATCTCGCTATTTTTATAATCCAACTACGATATCATGGAGTCCTTGAAGGGATGGTACTTATCTAGTTTCCCATCTTGTACGCTAACTCACATGAAATTATTTCTGTACCAGCAGGCGGGCCCCACCCTTCCACTCAATTTCAATAAAAACCAAGAGACTAAAACCTTAATTAAAGGTCCAGGCCCCACCAAAAAATTAATAATAGTACCGCTCTGTACTCAGATCTGACGCCCGAATTGACGGCCGCAACGTAGTGGCAGCCCGGCGGGGCCCGCCACTTATTTTCCTCCACGTGACCAACAGTGACGGTGTCGGTAGAGCTTGTAGACCGGGACAGGAAGGGCTCCAGTCAATCCACGTACTTTATATGAACGACTGACTGTACCTCAAGATTGGCACGTGTCGGTATCGATCAGCAAACGAGGTTGGTGCCGCCGTTAAATGCCGTCAGCTTAGAGATCGCATACAAGGAATCGGATTAAAAAAAACAAGTGCCTTTGATTTTTGGAAAATTTGTGAGTGACATTTCTTTGCGTTCACATATTTAAATACAAACTCGTCCCCTTGAGTGTCCTTCCAAATGTGCAAAGGGTGTAACTTCACGATATATATATATATATATATATATAAAACAAGATTGAGGGGAATAGGTAATTGGTTAAGATTATTTAAATGTGGAATGGGTGTAACTTTACTATATATATCGAGGGAATAGGTAATTGGTTAAGATTATTTAGGTAAAATTCAAGTTTAAATCTGATTTGCTTTAACGATAAATCCTAATTTAGTGATTGGTGATTCGTAAGTTAACGTCTAGAACGGAATTTTTGACTCAATTTAATGATGAGATAATTTAAAATACACCAAGGAGTATCGTATCGTATCGTATCTCCTACCCTTCCAACCAAGTCACAATGACCATATGTCTTTAGTGAGGATTGAATCGAGATGGAGAGGAACTAAATTCCTCATTTTGACCATTGAAGTTTCAATCCTTAGACCCTTTTCATCATTTTTTAATGATAATAATAATACTTAATAAGTCTCGGGTTCATAGCTTGGGTGGTTGTGTAGCATATTTGTTATCCTCCTTATCCAGGTTTAATTCCCTCAAAGTGGACATGTTGGCCCATAGTGATAAGGCTAGAAGGGTAGACAACCCCTGAGATAGAGGTCCAATCTGATGGGCTTCGAGACACCTCGACCCTTGTTAAATCATAAGTTATTGGTATATCTAGCTTGTCGATTGTTGGATATATCCGATGTACTTCGCAATACCTCGACCCTTGTTAAGTCACAAGTTATTGGTATGTCTAAATTGTCCATTATTAAATATATCTTGAGTTATAATGGCAACACATAAACTTGATCTCGAGCCTAACCCAAATCAAACCTACTAATTAATAATTCTCATAATTAAATAATAATAATAATAATAATTAATACAACCCTTCACCTCTTTTCATCATTTTTTTTAATAATAATAATAATATAAATCATAATATTCTTTAATTTTGTATACAAATAATTTCCTTATCCAAAAATTTCATTATTTATTCTACAAAATTATTATGTCTTTTTCTTCATATTTAAATGTTTTATTGTAACATTATATTATATATATTATTTTCAATTTATAATTATTATCGATATAATATTTATATTCATAATATTTTTTATTACACCAATGATATATTTGGTGATTGAAATTCAATACTCTTTGCCTACTCTATTTTCTATACATGGATCAGCTTTACAAACATTATCATTACTCAGAGCACCCTCTCTTTTCTATCCATGGATGAATTTTACAAACATCATCATTACTCCACATAATACAAAGACCTCATGGGTCCCACACACCACTATGTTAACATGATCGTCCTAATAAGTTCAACTTCCACTTCAATCATGTCCCTTTCATATGCCTGAATTTGCTCATTGAACTGACAAACAAACTACAGATGATGGAGTATAAAGCAGGGCAAGTTTTGAAAGGTCATTTAATTCATCATAAGCAATTCAAAGGATCCACTTAAAGCAAGTACAAAAGATTCATTTGTCAATGTTGTGGAATTAAATTCTTCAATTTGTACAGATTTGATATTTAATTAAAAGTGGTATGGTTGGAGTAACATGTGATTTCTTCAAAGGTCTTTTCAATGATATTACTAGCATTACATAGGCTTTTTACCTAGGCAACTTTTATGGTAAATATCAACAACGTCATAATTTACAGTTTGGTGGTGTTTCACTTTGTAAAGAATCACTCATATTGACATCCATATTCATAAGTTGCTCGTAAATATTGTTTTCACATTGAAATCATATCGATTTACAAAAAAATATAATTAAAGTTTATTTTTAAATATTATTAATCTAAACTTGTGCTTGTTTTTAATCTAATTTGTTTGGACTAAATACTTAACTTATATTTAAATTATATTATAAAAATAAAAATCATTCATATTTAAAATATATTATAAAAATAAAAATTAATATTATAAATAGTTATGATGGTGATGATGATGATTAATGTCCACTAAGACCTAATTGGTTTATCGGACCTTAAGAGGGTAGGTGATTACTTGTGATTCTTTAGAATTTTGTTTCTGTGCTCGAAAAGCATTAAGAGAATCTTTCCAAGATCACCATATTTTTGTTGAGTTAAGAGGTTAGGAAGGTTGGTAGTGTGATCAATATTTTGAAAATGAGATCTAATA
>ML781851.1:57690-83282 GCA_009831015.1 Picea engelmannii | reverse complement strand
AAGAAAGATATGCTTGGTATGATTTTGAGGACGATTGTGATGATTGGTATATGGATAGTTGTCATTTCTGGGATGACAACCACTTCCATATTTTATTTGATGACTCTACTCCACCTTCTGTAGAGCACATCAATGTCCTAGATTAGGAGCTAGTTACCAGCGTTCAATCTGCATATTCTACAGTGGTATTATTCCTTCCAAATTCTGCTACGCCCCTTTTCCACTATGTGGGTGGATCTTCTTATTTGGATCCACATGATAGGTGTCAGTCTTTGGCGCATCATTTGGAGTTGGTTATTGGGTTCCAAAATCTTCTACGGGGAGTTCACATGAGCACTTGGACATGGGACCCAGGCTTACAATGGTGGTTGAACTACTTCAGCATGGTGGCTTTCCTTTCTACATGGGACTTTGGTTCTTCAGTCTTCTTCAGCATTACGGTCCACAATTATCTATGGGACCCTGGTATATGGTTGTACATCAAGCATTGAGGACAAAGCTTTCATAAGGGGGATGGAATGTAAGGTAGCTAGAGAGGTAGTGGAGGGGCCCAGAGGGCCGATAGTGATAATAGTGGAGGTCATTCAATGTAAGGTGGACTAGGTCCACTATATTATTAAATAAGGCCCACTATGGTAGTTAGATATAATAAATGTAAGAGGACTTCTTAGAAGGTTCTACTTCTAGAAGATTGTTAAGTAACTATACCAGATCTGCAAATATACTTCAGAAATAACTGAGAATAAACCATAAACCATTCACCATAACAATGAACACAAGAAATATCCAAAACCCTTGAGGTAGGGTAACACCATATATTAATCCTTATGGAAGGATAAAACTCCTCAAGCAATCCTTGCTTGTACAATCACAATATTCTTCACTATTATCATTATGGGCCCTCTGGGGCCCCCCCACTACCTCTCTAGCTACCTTACACAGTTGGGGTTCGGAGAATCGGGGTTTTCGAAAGTAAGAAACTCTTGCATGTTGGAATCACGATCCGCGATATCCCGACGGAAGGGTCATGTGGGCCACAATCAGGGCTAGTGGAGGACAGGTGGCATACCATATCGAGGATCGAGAAAAGGTGAGTTCTGAATCCTTTGGTATCAGGATTCGCAATCCCGTGAATTCCGAAATCCCGACAGAAGGGCCAGGAGGTGGAAAAGTAAACCCGCACGTGTGCATCAGAGTATCGGCACATCGGGGTTCGAAGGTTGGAATTTTCGTTAGTTGACATTGCGAGTTGCGAAATAATAATAGAGTAGAAGTCTCGATAGGTATCGGAAGAAGTCAACGTTGACTGGCCATCGGGTCTCGGGGATTTGAGAGCCCAGAGATAGACAGTGAACTTGCGAAGCTGCGAGTTTCGATTTCCCGACAAGTGAACAAAGGGGAGTCATTGCTGAAGAGAATCTGTGGGGTGCAAATTTCTCGATAGGGAAATAGAAGAACCTTGGAGTTCTTCGGGCCGAGAAGAAGAAGATCCCGTGAGAGCGGACGTGTTGCGGTAGCACGTTTGCGTCAGTCTAGTATCAGAGCGAGGAAGACTCTTTGTTTTCTGTAGCAGAGAAAGGAATTCGCCATGCCACCGAGGAGAGAAAGATAGTCATCAGACCCAGAAGATAGGGAGGTGCGGAGAAGAGGCAGGCAAGTAGCAAACCCAGAAATGGAGAGACATATGCATGATCTTCGAGCAAGACTCGAGGACATGGAGACAGCACAAAGACGCACAACCAGTGCAGGGGATCTCAGTGATTCCGAGAGAGAAGTTGAGGCTGAACGCGAGGAGGAAGTTGCAGACGAGGATGCAGCCAACGAGCGTTTGATCAAAGATATCGCCAGGATGGGTGAAAAGGTGAAGATGGACATTCCAGTTTACGAGGGTAATCTGGATGCAGAAGAGCTTCTAGATTGGATAAGAGCTCTTGACACCTACTTTGATTATGAAGATATCGAAGAGGATAAGAAGGTCAGACATGTTGTTATGTGCTTGAAAGGACATGCATCATTGTGGTGGGACGAGCTATGAGCTGACAGATGCTGCAAAGGCAAGCAGAAGATCAAAAGTTGGGATCGAATGATTGCGAAGATAAAAGCAAAGTTCATCCCAAGAGACTATCAAATTACTCTGTTTAGGAGGATGCAGAACTTGAGACAGAAGCTGATGGTAGTGAGAGAATACACTGAGGAATTCTATCGACTGAACATTAGAGCAGGTCATTAGGAGAGCAATGATGAGAAAGTTGCCAGATACCTGAATGGTCTGAGATACGACATTCAGGATGAATTGAGCATGGTTACCATCAGGACGGTAGAGGATGCTTACCAGATGGCTCTGAAAGTTGAAGAGAAGTTGAGCCGTAAACAAGGTCAACAAGGGCGAGGGAGGAGTCAACCCAGAGGCAAGGCAGTTGCCCAGGATAAATACCAAAATCCCAAGGAGGAATGGAAGAAACATCAGGGTAAGATTGAGAGAGGTGGGACCTCACAGAGAGGGCCATATGTTGAACAGAGAGGGCAGCATAATGAACCGAAGGGAGATTATGCTGACACAAACACTTTTCCTCGTACCAGAGGTAGAGGAAGAGGAAGAGGTGGAGTAATCACTTGCTTCACATGTGGGAAGAATGGGCACAGGTCATTTGAGTGTCTAGAGAATAATAAGGATATTGGAGAAGCTCACATCACCGAAGCGCAGAAGCGGGATGTTGAGGCTGAGGACACAGAAGGCGGAAGGTCACTGATGATGCGTAAAGTTCTCTTAACACCCGGGAAGGAGGTGGAGGACTCAATCCAAAGGACCAGACTTTTCAGAACAACTTGCAAGACCAAGGACATGGTATGCAAGGTCATTGTTGACAATGGTAGCACGGATAATCTCGTATCTACAGAGATGGTAGAGAAGATGGAGCTGGAGACGACTAACCATCCCAGCCCATACAGAGTTTCGTGGCTACAGAAAGGACACCAGGTAACTGTTACTAAACAATGCTTGGTTGAATTCAAGATAGGAGGGTATAATGATAAAATCTTATGTGATGTTATTCCCATGGATGTTTGTCATCTATTGCTGGGTAGACCATGGCAATATGACAGAAATGTGATTCATGATGGGAGAATGAACACATATACCCTGGAGAAGAATGGGAGAACCCATATATTGCTTCCGATAAAGGATAAAGAGGTGAAGCCAGAAGTAAGAAACACAGTACTTCTCATGAGTGGGAAGGAACTTCTTACGGAGGTGAAGAAGAAGGAAGATCCACAATTCTTTGTGGTTAGAAAACCGAGGATCGTTCTGACTAGCACAAGAGTGGATGATTTACCGGATGAAGTTTAGGAACTGCTGGAAGAGTTCGTTGATATCATAGTGGATGAATTACCTCGTTCGTTGCCACCAATGAGAAGTGTGAGTCATCATATAGATCTCATACCAGGAGCCAGTTTTCTGAATAAAGCCACGTACAGGTTGACACCGCAAGAAAATGAAGGAGTTAAAAGGCAGGTCCAGGAGTTGATGGATAAAGGATTAGTCAGAGAAAGCTTGAGTCCATGTGTTGTTCCAATAGTACTCAGTCCGAAGAAGGATGGAGGCTGGAGGATGTGTACCAATTCGAGGGAGATTAACAAGATAACCATCAGGTACAGATTTCCATTGCCGAGAATGGATGATCTGATGGAATCCCTGAGTGGGGCAAAGTATTTTTCAAAGATAGATTTGAAAAGTGGATACCACCAGATTCGCATGAGGGAAGGCGATGAATGGAAGACAGCCTTCAAGACCAACGAAGGTTTCTATGAATGGCTAGTCATGCCATTTGGTTTGACAAATGCACCGAGTACTTTTATGAGGTTGATGAATGAAGTCCTGAGGGAATTCATCAGGAAATTTGTCATTGTTTATTTGGATGACATACTAATTTACAGTAAATCAGTGGCTGAACATCTGAAGCATTTGGCCATTGTAATGAGGAAGCTATAGCAGGAGAAGTTGTTGATTAATATGAAGAAGTCCTCATTTATGAAGACAGAGCTCAGTTACTTGGGTTTTGTTATTTCGGATAATGAGTTAAGGATGGGCCAGATAAAGTAGAAGTGATCAAGAATTGGCCATCACCGAGAAATGTATTTGAGGTGAGAAGTTTTCATGGTTTGGCTAGTTTCTATCGGAAGTTCATCAGGAATTTCAGTGGGATTAGTGCAGCGATGATGGATATAGTGAAAAAGCGGCATAAATCTTTTCATTGGACAGTCGAGGCTGAGAAGAGCTTCAATCTGTTGAAGTGGAAGATCACAGAACGACCGGTTTTGGTGTTACCGGATTTCCTGAAGACATTTTAGGTGAAATGTGATGCAAGCGGGTTTGCCATAGAAGTGGTCTTGAGTCAAGAAGACAGTCCGGTTGCATATTTCAGTGAGAAGATGGATGAGGTGAAACTGAAATACTCCACGTATGATAAAGAATTTTACACTATCATACAGACGTTGAAGAAGTGGAGGCATTACTTGATCCCGAAAGAATTTGTGTTGTATAGTGACAATCATGCATTGCAGTTTGTGACTCAACGGGAGAAGTTGAATCAAAAGCATGTAAAATGGGTAGAGTATATGCATAATTTCACATTTGTGATAAAGTATATTTCGGGTATTGCTAACAAAGTGGTTGATGCTTTGAGCAAGAAGTGTTTGTTGTTGCAGGAGTTCTGAATCAAAACATTAGGTTTTGAAAATCTCAGGGACATGTATGCAGAGGATGCAAATTTTGGAGAAGCGTATGAAGCCACTGAGAATCCAGTTCTTAGGGATAGGAGTCCTTGGATAGATTATATGATCTAGGAAGGATTGTTGTTCAGAGGCAATCGACTGTGTATTCTGAAATGCTCCATGAGGGAGAACCTGTTGAAAGAGAAACACAGTGGTGGATTGGTAGGACATTTTGGCCATGAAAAAACATTCGCAAAGCTGAATGAATCATATTTTTCGTCGGGAATGCGAGTAGATGTCAAGAGGTTCGTTGACAGATGTAAAATTTGCTAGCATTCAAAGGGGAGAAAGCAGAATGCGGGGTTTTATCAACCATTGCCCATACTAGAGAGGCCATGGGAGGCGATAAGCATGGATTTTGTATTGGGTTTGCCAAGGAAACAAAGAGGTGTTGATTCAATCTTTGTGGTAGTGGATAGGTTTTCCAAAATGGCACATTTCATCCCATGCCAGAAAACCAGCGATGCAACTCACATCGCAATTTTTTTTTTCAAAGAGATCGTTCGACTTCATGGATTGCCGAAAGGTATAGTTTCAGACAGAGACACAAAATTCATACGACATTTTTGGAGGACGCTGTGGAAGAAGCTGGGGACTAACTTATCATTTAGTTCGGCTTATCATCCACAGACGGATGGACAAATAGAGGTGGTGAACAGAAGTCTGGGAGACTTGCTGAGGAGCCTGGTGACAGAGCACCATAGTAGTTGGGATAGCATATTGCCACAGGCAAAGTTTGCATACAATGATTCAGTGAATCGGATCACAGGACGAAGTCCATTTTAGGTTGTATATGGAATGAAGCCGAGAGGATTTTCTGAATTGAGGGATTCATAACAAACTGCGACTAACAGTGCTAGTGTAGAAGAATTTGCTGAGGCAATAAAGGAACTTCACAGTAAGGTGAAGCAACAACTGATAGATTCAAATCAGGAGCACAAGCGCAGAGCAGACCAGCGGAAGAGACAACTTCAGTTTGAAGTTGGTGATCTAGTCCTGGCACACTTAAGGAAAGAAAGGTTCCCGAGGGGAACATATAATAAGTTGAAAATGAAGAAAATCGGGCCATGCAAGGTCTTGAGAAAATTCGGAGAAAATGCTTATGAGATCGAGTTACCGGATGGAATCGGAATATCTCCGATATTAAATATCGCAGATTTATACCCATACAAGGCTGGAGAAGCAGAAACTGGAACTGAGGAGCCAGTGATCCAGTGGATGAAACAATTGCCAGTTGCAGAAAAGCCGCAGATGGAAGGCATACTGGACAAGAGAGTGGGTAAGAAGACCAGGAGAAAGGAATACTTCGAGTATCTGGTCAAGTGGAAAAATCACCCAGTAGAAGACGCCAGCTGGGAGACTTAAGCAGAAATACAAAAGCATGGATAGACCATGAAGGAGCTCATGGACAGGAGCCCATGAAAGTTTTCAAGCCGAGGAGTATGATGCAGGAGCATCGCCAGCACATCAAGCGAGATAGCGCGGAAGCGGGATACAACTGGATAAGCCAACACAAAGTTTTTGAAAATTCTTTGGGACTGTTGCGCAAATATTAAATGAATCATTTAAGAAGAGGCGCCTTTATGTATTGTAATGGACCTTGAGAGGATAGCTCTCGTCCTTTGGGTAGATAGTCGGCATTTAATAGATTTAATGCAGTTAGATAGGAATTTAATTCTAGATTTGATAGCCTAGAGCCCAAGAGGGAAAACGGATATAGACACCCTCCTTTGTACATTGTAACATTATCAATTCAGGAGAAGAAGAGCAAGCAAAGAATAGTGTATGAAGAACACCCATGTATAGACATTTGAATTAATAGAAGAAAGCTTTGATTCAAATTCATGGTTTGTGTTGTTTCTCTGTGTATTGATGTTATGCTCATGAATGTTTTCTTCTTGTTATACACTTGCTTTTATATGCTGTGTATGTGATTTCATGGTTGAATTGAAGTCTGAAGGGAACAAGGAATTAGTTTCAATTGTTTCTCTATTTTGAGCCAGAGAATTCCTGCAAGGAGTGTAGTTGAATCGTCCGCAAGGAGTGCGTTGACAAAAGGGTTCAATTAGAGATAAATTTTGTTCTCATTTACTCGAAGGTGAAGTTAGGCACAGTGCCGTGCAAGGAGTGCGTAGGCCAAGTTAAGACTTAGAGTTGCGATTCTGAGAAAAGGGAATTAAGACTGTTGCTGCAAGAGTGCGCAGAGTCGATAAACTTCAACACTCAGTCGAGGTTGAAGGGGTTTCCGCAAGGAGTGCATGCAAGATATTTCTTGAAGGACTTGAGAGTCGTGGAGAAGCTCAAGAGGAGTAGGCCTTCAAATTCACCGAAGGGATAAGTGCAGGGGAGATGTCGTGGAAAGTCTGGGAGAAGCGTCACAGGTTGGCAAGCGGGCGAACGATTCTCGTGGGGAGACACCTCTTCATTTCGCAGAATCGTCAAAGGGAGAACGGACGGATGAAATCATTGGAGGAGATTTCACGAAGTTCCGTGGGCCGTTGGATCTCACGGAGGTGCGAGGAGGCTACAGTGTAAGTGTGAAAGAGGTTCGAAGCTCAGGAGGGGTAGAGCCGTCGATCCTGAGTCATAGGGACCGTCAGATCTACACATGACATCATGTATCAGGGATTCGCAAGTCGAAGCTCCAACTTTGTGCAACGAGTATTGCGATATCGCGATCCACGATATTATTATAAGCCCAGGACTGTCCATCAATGAGGACGCGTGTCAGGAGATCCCAATCAGTCGGGGTTTGGAGAATTGGGGTTTTCGAATGTAAGAAACTCTTGCATGTTGGAATCGCGATCCGTGATATCCCGACGGAAGGGTCGTGTGGGCCACAGTCAGGGCTAGTGGAGGACAGGTGGCATACCATATTGGGGATCGAGAAAAGGTGAGTTCTAAATCCTTTGGTATCAGGATTCGCGATCCCGCGAATTCTGAAATCCCGACAGAAGTGACGGGAGGTGGAAAAATCAACCCGCATGTGTGCATCAGAGTATCGGCACATCGGGGTTTGGAGGTTGGAATTTCCGTTATTTGACATCACGAGTTGCAAAATAACGATAGAGCAGAAGTCCCGATAGGTACAGGAAGAAGTCAACGTTGACTGGCCATCGGGTCTCGGGGATTTGAGAGCCCAGAGATAGATAGTGAACTTGCGAAGCTGCGAGTTCCGATTTCCCGACAAGTGAACAAAGGGGATTTGTTGTTGAAGAGAATCTGTGGGGTGCAGATTTCTCGATAGGCAAATAGAAGAACCTTGGAGTTCTTCGGGCCGAGAAGAAGAAGATCCTGTGAGAGCGGACGTGCTACGGTAGCGTGTTTGCATCAATACGCTACCCAGTCAGACTGATATCTCTTATAACCATCCGTTGAAGTTGTGAAAAGTCAACATAGGAACTAATGAGCAACCCAAGATAGATGTCATAGGAGATTACTAGGATGAGCAAACTAGCCAAGAAACACACAACCCGTTGCAGGAGTATGAGGACTTATTCCCAAACACATTCTCAAAGCTAAAAGGGATAAAAGGGGCTATGAGAGAGATGAAAATTGAACTAAAACCAAGATTGAAACCTGTAAGGCATAGACCATATCGTCTTAATCCCGGGGTGAAAGAGAAGGTTAAGAGGGAAATAGACAAGATGCTTGAGACTAGACTTATTTTCCCAGTTGAAGAAGTAGAGTGGATTAGCCCCATAGTCATCCAGAGAAAGAAAGGTACTTAGGAAATTAGGGTATGTGTAGACTACAAAATCCTTAATTCTTCATGTGTGCATGACCCTTTTCCCGCACCTTTTATTGACAAGGTGCTAGAACAAGTTGCAGGGAAAGAGTCTTACTCACTTACAGATGGATTTTCGGGGTATCACCAAGTGAGAATTACCAAGGAAGACAAAAGGAAGATCACATGCATAACATAATGGGGGTCATTTTCATATAATGTGATGCCCTTCGGTCTAAAGAATGCACCTGGAGTTTTTTCCAGGATTATAATAGCATCTTTCTGAGAATTTATTCACAAAATTATAGAAGTTTATATGGATGTCTAGACAGTGTACAGTCTGTTGAAAGAGCATGTAGCACTACTACAGTTAATGTTTGATCGATGTAGGGAACTAAAAATATCTTTGAACCTCAGAAAGTGTATCTTTTGTGTGCCACATGGAAATCTATTAGGCTACAAGTATGCCCAGAAGGAGTGTTGGTAGACCCAACCAAAGTTGCGGTCATTTTGAATATGCCACCACCTACTAGTGCTAAAAAATTGTGTTCAATGTTGCGACACACAAGGTACTATCACAAGTTCATCAAAAGGTATGTGGATATTACTGCACCCCTGGAAAATCTACTAAAGAATTATGAATTGTTCTAGTGGAAACCAGAGTGTGATCGAGCGTTTGACATTCTGAAGGAAAAGCTCAGCACAACACCTATTTTAATTTTTCCAAATTGGGAAAAGGAATTTCATTTGCATGTGGATGCATCAAGTATTTCCCTGGGAGCCATATTAGTGCAACCAAGAGATGGAAATATGGATCATCCCATCTATGTTTTTAGTAGGAAGCTATCGCAAGTTGAACACAACTATACAACCATAGAAAGGGAGGGTTTGGCTATGATTTATGCTCTACAAAAGTTTAGACATTACTTGTTAGGCTCTCATTTTAAATTTTTTATTGATCATTCTGCGTTAAAATATCTAGTTAACAAGCCTGTCTTGGAAGGAAAAATATGTTGATGGTTGTTATTGTTTCAGGAATTTTCATTCGAGGTGATCATCAAACCTAGAAGATGCAACATAGGTCCCAATCACTTGTCCATATTAGAATCAGGGGAGAGTGGCGGAGCAATCGATGATCAACTCTCAGATGCAGACCTGTTCCGAGTTGAGGCAGTACCAGAATACCTAGAAGACATAATAGTTTTCTTGAGTACAGGGGCCTGCCCAAAAACATACTTTGCAACTCATAAATGCTATATAGTGGTTCGAGTAGTGGACTATCAATTGATTGCCAGGAAATTGTATAATTTGGGCCTAGACAGTATCCTTAAGAGGTGCGTTTTGGACCATGAAAGACAAGACATCCTATGGGAGTGCCACAATGGAGTTGTGGGAGGCCATGTCGGAGGAAATGCGACTGCGCAGAAAGTCCTCCAAGCTGGATTTTGGTCAGCCACACTCTTCAAAGATGCGAAGGAGTATGCTAGATCTTGTGACATTTTCCAAAGAGTGGGTAAGCCATCAAAATGAGACGAATTGCCTCTTCAGCGAGTTCGAGCTTTGCAAGCATTTGAGAAGTGGGCGGTTGATTTTATTGGACCAATCAACCCCACGGCTAAGCACTCAAAGGCCAGGTATATTATCACCGCAACTGATTCCCTGACACGATGGGCCGAGGCAACAACTGTTCAGTATTGTTTGATCGATACCGCTATCAAGTTTCTCTTTGAAAGCATTGTCACTCAGTTTGGATGTCCTAAGAGTATGACTAGTGATCAAGGTGGTCATTTTATCATTAGTACAATAGCAAAGCTTACAACAGAGTTCTTAATCCAACATCATAAAAGCATCCACTACCACCCACAAGCCAATGGCATAGTGGAGGCATTTAACAAGATTCTGGAAACAGGTTTGACGAAGGTTTGTTGCGCAAACAAGGAAGATTGGGATGAAAGAGTCCCAACAGTTTTGTGGGCTTACAAGACGACCACGAAGAAACTTCACAAGTATACTCCATTCCAGCTAGTCTATGGGAAAGAGTTTATGGTACCTATAGAATTCATTACCCCTAGTCTCTACATTGCACAAGTTACACATATGTCAGAGGATGGATTAGTTGTGCAGAGGCTTATGGAGTTGCAGGAGCTTGATGAGACCAGGTTTTTAGAACACTTTCATTAATTAGTTGAGAAAGCTAGGCAAAAGGCCTAGAAGGACATGCATATTAAGGTCAGAATATTTGCGCAAGGAGATAAGGTCCTACTTTATGATAGTCAATACCAGAAACATCTAGGCAAGTTGTGCATGCATTGGTTGGGCCCATTTATAGTTGCGGAGATTTGACACTCTGGAGTAGTCAGACTAGCACAACTAGATGGTATACTTTGGCCAGGATGGATGAATGACGCTTGCTTGAAACCCTATATTTCTTAGGACTAACCTAAAGGACTATTGCTCCAGTCCAAAGGAGCATGTATAGTAGTTAGATTTGAATTTTTGTAATTTCTTTAAATTCAATTAATAAAGTCAGAGTGTGCAATGTTGCACTACGACATGTATTTCATTTTTCTTTCAGTCTAAGCATAACTTTGGTGCAGAACTGATTACTCAGCAACACAGGATCAAAAGAGCCACAATTACATTAAATGAAGTCATTAAATATGATGAGGACCCCATTGTGTTTAGAAGGAGAGAGAATTTGAATGAAATCTCATTCCATGTGCCACACGCACCCTATCTAGTTATAACCATTATGATCACTACAACAACCCGTCTGAACTATGTTAGACCATAAAGTCACGATACATGAATATGCCATCAATATTCACACCGGGATTCTCAACCGTTCAAAAGGTAAGGCCTGAGGACGGCCATGTCCATGTCCAACTTGTTCAATAAATGCCAGAATCCCCCAATAGATTAACCCCGTTAAACAGTCCAGTTGGACACCTCATCTCCAGGTTGTGTCTATAGGATTAATCATGAGTGGCCTTAGGAGTAATGACAGAGCCTGCCAACTGGCCTGAGTATAAGGCTGCATGAACTCAACACAAGACTTATTATTTTCTATTTTGCGTTTGAGATTTCTAAACTGTCATAGAGCCTGCAAAATTCTATTAGTCGTGACCCCAAATCCCAGTACAGTCAGTCTAAGTCTCTTAGCAGTCCAGAGAAACGATTTCGAGAGATACAAGAATTCAGAGTTCAATGTCCAAAGAAGCAGTTCCAGATGAGTCATGTGATCCCTGGGTTGAGGTCGTGGGTGACCTCAAAGGAAAGGTCAAGCAAGTGAAGCTCCTCGACCTCGACCTGACAGACCATGTATTATTCCCACAAATGAACATTGACGTGTTATGGAATGTGGATCTAGATTATATGGGAGGGATGTAGTTTGTGTCGAAGCTAAAGTTTATTAACCTCTTCAACTCCAGCATCATGAATCTTCGAGACTTGCGAGTTTTCGACACTACTGGTAAGGTTGCAGAGTGTACCAAATTCCTTATCAGCCGGGTGCATGACATGAGACTATGGCTCGATCAGTGATATCCCATTCATGTAGAGGATATCCATCAACTCATGGGCATATCCATCAAAGGTGAAGATGTATCAAAATGGTTCCAAGGCCCCAGTAAACATGGGAAGAAAAAGGGAGAACCCAACGTGTATGAAAGATTTCATACATAAAGAGGAGGGAACACAGCCAAGATTGACCCCATTTTACCAGAGACGGTCTTAACAACCTGCTATGTGATTGCTAGCAAGGAAATGTGGTCATATTACAAGGGTGAGTGCACGTTGGATGCCCTATCAGTGGCATATTTTTGTGCCAATGGAGCAGTATTCAATTGGTGTAGCTACATGCTTGAAGAACTCCTGGTAGAATGTGAGGAAGATCGGGAGAATGGTGAAACATTCACCTATGGATACTTGCTCGTTGCGTTCGCCATGCTGAAGTGGATGCCTCCCTCAGGAAGACCACTATCACCAGTAGATAAATGTTGATTAGCAAAGATGTTCAAGCCTTGGCACTCAAGGTCGAACTCAGAGAACACAATGTTTAACAAAATAACGTTCTTGAAGTGGTACAACCGGTTACTAGACGCAACTCAAAGGTTGTGCATACCATAGGAGCTGCTCAACCTGAACAAGAGGAATATTGCATTCAGGTTGAATCAATACCATACCTTTGTTTGGCCCAGGCATGTCAAATCTAAATACTTTCACTCACATATGTTGTCGTTCTACTTGGATGAGGAGGCATTTGACAAAGAAGTAATGTCATGGCCAGGAGTGAAATGCAACCCGCACACGTCGAGGATGCACTACCTTACACCTATGGAGCTCCTGAAGAAAAAGGGACAAGAAGGAGTAGGGTCAAGCTCAGGCCTAGAGGAGAAAAATAAAGATGTCCAGATGCATACAGACTCAGAGGAGGAAGAGGAGACAGAACCTTTGGAACGCAAGAAGAGGACATTGCCCATGTTCCTGCAACTTCCAGAGAAAGCTATACTAATAGGTAAAGATGTCAATGACATCCTCAATGTTGCCTTCATTGGAGATCCCCTAGCCAAGAAACCCAGGACATGGATCTCCTGATGAAGATCCTAAATCCTTAGCCAATCTCATCGACCATACCTCGTACTTGAGTAGCCACTCGAGCGGACAAAACAATCATTGACATCTAGGATGACCCTGAACCAGATACCACTGCATCCACCACCATCATCACCAAACAACCCCCATCACCCCCACAACCCCAATCACCACCGCAAGAAAAGACTATCTAACCCCAAACCACTAAACCTAAGCCCATGCAGTTGAATCCCCCTGAACTACTTGAGAATGTACCAGAACTCACTGACCTGACCCCTGAAGTCCCAAGCCAGTCAATTGTTCCATTTGTGCCGATTCAGGACACTTCACTTTCGATGGAGATTCAGATTCTGCCAATACAACAAGCCCCAAGCCCTCAATGCCCTCTCTCAACAATCAATGTTGACAATTCCATCCAAAGAAGTGGAACCACGGAAACCGTGGTCCAGAAAGAGATAGAAGTACCAGAGGTCCAGAAGGAACCTGAAACGACGTCAGAACAGACTGCAACATCGTTGCAAGAGAAAGTAGAGCTAGTACTCCATAACCCACAATAGTGCGTAAACCTAGTGCAACTCTTCTTGGAGAAAACATATATGCTTCCATTCCTTCCATTAGCGATGAGGATGAGACTTGCACAACAACCACAAGGTCCATCTATAGGGTAGGAAGAGGTGGGGACATCGTTAGAACACTCAACGGCTAGTGGATTTCCACTGCAGGTCCGAGTACCCAGGCAGATTGCTACTTCTTCTAGTGACCTCGCTCAATGGTCATCATCACAACTAATAGGGATGGTCAGAGCTTCAACGGATCAACTAGAGAAGAGGCTCCAACATGTCGAACGGGAAGCAGAGTTTTGTAAGGAGGAAGAGCTCCTAGCGTAAGCACATAGGACACAGGAGTATGCAAAGATCCAGGCAGAGAAAAAACTGGAAAGGATCTAGGAAAATATTGCAGAAGCATGTCCAATGATTCAAAGGACAACACCACAACTGCCTGAATCCAGTGCAATAGGAGAGCATGTGCAGCAGATCGAGCTACTCCAAGGAGCATGGTTGGAGCTGGGCATTCGCACAGATAACCTTGAAGCACAGTTGGGGGAGAGTCAGCATGAAGCAAAAAAACAACCCTGGAAGCTTCAAGAGAAAATGGAAAGAGTCGTGCTTGAAGGAAATAACGCAAGAGCAACCCTACACAAAAGAACTGCATAATGCATAAGGATTTTTCGGGAAGTTAATGACTGGATGGGTATTATTTCATGACGCAACCAAACTCTAGAGGACTTGCGCACAAAGATCCAATCACTCAATGAGGAAGTTTCCACCACCATGGATTTGCTGGAGCAACAAGAGAAATTCAACTAGATCCAACAAGAAGACAATGAGCTAAATGCTTTATTTGAAACATAGTCAGTAGCTAAGAAAGAGTTACGGGAGTTTCAACCCATCGTTCATACAACCTATTTTCATATGCATCATGTATATGCTACAACTGACTCAGAATGGAAATCTCTGGTCACGTCCAAGCCTAAGGGATGCATTACAAAAGTGATTCAACAGTTCGTGGTCGAAGCTTCACTCCTTGCCAGGAAGTGGCAAGATAAAGTTGTCAATTTCCAAGGAGTAAGGAAGAGATCCTTGGAATTGGTCTCGTAGTTGAGCCCTTCATTTGAAGAGGCGGAAAAGGAAAGAACTCAGGCATAAACTGGAAGCAAAGGAGAGACATAAGAGTTGGGCCCTTCGTTTTTGTTGTTAGATGTTGCGCAAGGTATGATATAGTCCCAATTTTGGTCAAACAGAAGTTGCACAAGTCACATAAGAGTTGGACAACAGAATGAAGAAAGAAACAAAAAACGATTGGAAGGAAGGACAATGCAACACTAGCATGAAGAAAGAATTTACAACAGAACAAGAAAGGAAAGCATGTGAAGTCTCAAACCCAAAAATCCCACTTGGATTATATATACGGGATGAATATGATTGTAAAGGGTTCGGATAGTTGTTTAGATAGTTGTTGGAATGAGTTCAAGTTTTTTGTTATTGTCCATTTTGGGTAAAATATTAGATAGAGTTCTAAGAGTCTGGGTTTTGGAACCAAACCAAGGTTGTAACAGAGTCATGTCATGTTGTAATGTTGAAAGAGCAAGGGTTTGGGTTAACCTTGTCTCTCAGTAGTATAGTTTTTTTGTTAAGCGTTGGCATGACCAAGTTGTGTCTATAACTGAGTAGAATCATGTAATTGAGAAGATCCATATGATGTTAATACAAAGAGAGACCCAAATTTTGAAATTATTGTGTCTATTTAGCTTCATATTATCTTGAATGTTGCTTTGTATTGTCTTTATGTCAGATCTGCTTAATTGGATACAATTTCTTTAGAATGCAACACAACTCTATTTTCTTTAATCTGAGTTAGGAATGTTCAAACAATTCTGGGTTTAATCTATCTTGCGCAAGACTAACAGAGATCCATAGCTCGTATGGATTTGTCTAAGTCTTCTTCTTACCCTTCCCTATTTTTTCTTGTCTTGGTTGCACTTCGGGTGAGACTTCTTCCCTTCAAGGAAGATGAAAATGCCAACGCTCTAGACTACTTCGATACCTTTTGTTGGTAACCTGAGAAGGACCCTGGTCTGATCAATTCTGCGCCAACAATACGTATATATACATATGTTTCATCCTAAGAGGCTACAAGTTCAAATCCAGAGGGGGTAGGGTATGTATACCTCTGTAGACTTTACTAGTCAAATCGTTGGGCAGAGAAGGTATCATACACCAATTTGGTGTCTGACTTGGTCATGACCTTAAAAATAGATTATTATTATTATTATTATTATTATGGCTTGGTCGTGACCTTAAAAATAAATTATTATTATTATTATTATTATTATTATTATGGCTTGGTCGTGACTTTAAAAATAGATTATTATTATTATTATTATTATGGCTTGGTCGTGACCTTAAAAATAGATTATTATTATTATTATTATTATTATTATTATTATTATTATTATTATTATTATTATTATATAAAGCTCACATAAATTTTAATTTTTTATTTTTTACATAAATATCTTTCTATACGGGGTTGTGGAGCATTTTTTAGTGTAATAATAATAATAAAAAAATTAAAGTAAAAGAAGCAATGTAGAGCGTTTTTTAGTGTAAAAATAATAATAAAAAAATTAAAGTAAAAGAAGCAATAAAGTGATTGTGAGAACAAATGTAAATGTATTAGAATTAAAAATAATAAAATATACTTAACTAAAAGTTAGTCGGAATATTAATATAAAAATGATAATCTTAAAATATTAAAAAATAAAAATGAAATGATAAGGGTAAAATGGAACGAAATTTGCATTAGAATTAAAAACAATAAAATATACTTAACTAAAAGTTAGGTCGGAATATTAATATAAAAATGAAAATCTTAAAATATTAAAAAATAAAAATGAAATGATAAGGATAAAATGGAACGAATAAAGTGATTTTGTGAAGAAAGGTAAATATTATTATATACTAGGTGGGAAAACGGACTAAGGTTAAAACCATGAACCTCTTCACATGGGCACGGATAGTTATTGTGAAACATTTCGAAGAATTAATATAAAATGAAAAAGGTAAAATGGAATGATAATAGTGAATATGGGAGGAAAGGTTAAGAGCAAGTGAAAAGAAATTAAGGGTTAAAACCCTGAACTTAGGAGATGAAAAATGTGCAACTAAACTAGGCAATTTCAGAAAAGGTGAGGGAGAATTGAGATAGTAGTAAGAAGATAAAGGAAATTGGAATTTGTAAGGTTAAGTTAGGGGGATATTGAAGAAAGTTAGGAGAATGCACATATAAATAAAGTGAACATGTATAAAAGGGGAGAAGAGGGAAACCAAACAAAATAAAATAATGGTTACAAAGATATGAAAGAGAAAAGTAAAAAATAATGGTTACAAAATATGAAAGAGAAAAGGCAAAAATAATGGTTACACATATGTGAAAGAAAAAATGACGGGAAAGATAGAAAAAAATAAGGATAGAAAGGGATTTTTTTATGATTTTAAAAGCTATTAATAATATATTATTAATGAGAGAGGAGGGAAAACAAAGATATGAAAGAGATAAGTACAAGGAGGGAAGGGGAGATAAAACAAAATAAGCATGGAAAGGATTTCTTATGATTTCAAAAGTGACTAATAATAAATTGCTAATCATGAATATGTTTAATTTATATTTACAATTAATACTATAAAAAATATTCCTTTATTTAGTTATGATTTTTAATGAAAAAAGAAGAAATATTGCATATGGATTTAAGCCTTGTCTACTACATTGCCAAACACCTAAAATGAAATACATTGCTACCTACGATATCATAGTTAATATTTATTACATGTTTATATACCATAACTCTAATATGTCCATTGGATGTAGCTTAGGTGGTTGGGAGGAATGGCTGCTATCCTTCTCGTCCAAATTCAATTTCTTGTAAGTGACATGAGATGCCCTTAATGGGTCTATAAGATACTCTTGTTGTTGAGTATGTTGCTCATGTTGTTTAGCAATCAATATCTTGTCAATCCTAGTCTCCCCATGTTCTCTCGCGGATTTCGGGGGGGGGGGTTCGTGGACGTAGCGAGCTACTGGTTTTGAGTGTCGTGAACCACATGTAAAATAAAATAAAATACCCTAAATCTAATATACTCTTAATATAACAAGCACTATAATTAAGGGGGAGAGTATAAGCCTAGAGAAAAATCCTAAGAATATATGGCTATAGTAAGATAGCTTGCAAAACATTTCAAGGGATATTCCACTAAGATAACTCAACCCATAACATGATTAATAAATCCTTTTCTAATGTTAACTTCAATCACCTTTCATTGAGCCTAATATATAAACCACCTTAGATATTCTAGTGGCCAGCTCACCAAAACATATATAAAATTAACCTACTGCAATGATTTCATGCTTGACTATGTGACTATATTTTGTATTTTGAATACTTTAATAGAAATAAAAAACACATCTACCCATATGGGGTGTTAGAGAAGAGGGTGTGTGAGGGAGGCGTGTGCCCTATCAAAGGATAGGTGTTGACAGAGTCTCATTATGTGAAGGAGTGTGAGGGATTAGGGAAGGATAGAAAGGAATTTTGAAGCCATTATAGCTCAAAACCCTCATCTTGTGCATATATTTTCAACTCACATCTATATTAATCCATTTATGTGGAGAATTATGGAAACAACCAATCTCTAGATTAAAATAGACATGTAGGTATTGTGGAACTTTGTTAGAGGAAATGCTAAGAATGAGGATGTTTTTTCTCTTTGTTGATTCTTGAGAGAAATTATGTGGTCCTTGTAATATTCCAGATATAAAAAGTATGCAGAACAGAAATAAAATGCCAGAAATGGCAGATGAGCAACAATATAACCAGAACAACACCACAATAATACCAAAATGATACCAGAATAACACCATAAAAAGCACTTAGATTACTGAGAGCAATGTTCACTTGCCTCTTCGAGGGGGCAACCTCCAGCAGAGCATAGCTCTATTACGATAATATCCAAGACAACAATTCTCATACCCTTGACTCCTATTTATACTAAATATGTCTATCAAAAGAACCATCTAGAGGAAGATCCTTCTAGAAGCGAAAGCTTCTATTAGGTCTTCTTACATTCGACTTATTCTTCCTTATTACTAGGCCTTATTAATATTGACCTTTATTACATCGGAATATATTATTCTACCTACATGAGGGGTTAGGTCCCTAACAGTCCCTCTAGTTAGTATGGTGTATGACTTCTATGTCTCACCTATGTAACCTATTGTTGTCCATGGCTTGGTTATTAGGTGTATCTTGTTGCAATTGTTGTTTACAAGTGGTTGGTCTATTTTTAATTCGGTGGTGGGTTATGAGTTCTTTGTTGTTTTTGACTGTTGGTTGTAGTTTTTCTTCAAATTATTTAGCATTAGGAGTGTCGGCGAAGCTGATGGTGGGTGGTTTGTTTGCAAGGATTCAAGTAAAAAAATACGGAGGGAAAGAAGGAGGAAGGGGCCAGTTCGATGGATTAGCTTGAGTGGCCGAGAGTTGTGAATAACAAGTAGGATTCCTCAAGGTCAATTCCTCATGTTGGATACCTTTACATATGTGAGCCTCACTCGATGTCCTTGTCGAGTGAGCGTACAATAGTCTAGTCAACCTTTTTTACATTGGGTACCATCCTTGGAATGAGGGGAAGTGTTTGGGGGTTTCTCAGGGATATATTTTACAAGGAAGAAAAGGGAGGAAGGGTTTGAATCTCAATGAGTTAGAAGGAGTAATTGTGTGAGGTAGGGAAAATCTCGAGCCTATAGGAACTCAAGAGCACCTAAGTAAGAGAAAAAAATAATCAAATCTTTGATGGAGGCTATGTAAATTGAAAGATATCACTAGAGATTGCAAATCCTGTTAAGGAGGAAGTTGAAAGAATTGAGAAATTTTTCCGAGAGAAGAGGAGGAATACTTATATAGAGTAGGTAGATGCAAAATTTCTGAATTGGATTTTGGATACTAGATTCTCTAGAAGTTGAGACACCATATAATTAAAGTTGGCAGAGCTCTATTGGCACTATAAGTAATTCATTTCCTATGTCATGGAAGAGAAAGGAACCCAATAGTAGGTAATGTTAGACAAATTAGAATTTATAGACAAAAAATATGAAGCTTTGATTAAAGATAGTTGGGGAATAAAAGTTGTGACTGAGGAGCCAAATGATGAAGGGTAGACTGTTACGAGGGAAAAACTCTCTATGGCCAAGGGTAAACCTCAATAGATAGGTATGACTGCAGAAATCAACTCAATTCCATTGTATGCTATATAAACTAATGTGCAAGATAAGAAAGAGGCCTACCTCGATCCAACGTTCGATGATGGTCCACTATTGAGCACTTCAACCCAAAGATTTATACCTGCAATAAGTTCTCAACAAACAAGCATAGCAAGTACATGGTGATAGTATAAAGGGGTTAGCACATTAGATAACATAATCCATTAATAAACATTACAAACATGCCCATGGATAATAATCATATATTTTCACGATATCAATAGGACGGGAAAGGAGTATTTCTATTAATAATTGATCAACAGAAGTGACAACATTACAGACTTCCACGTCGACACGGTTCAAAACCAAGGAACCAAGTTCCTTCCAACTGGGTCTCCACCACTTCAATCCTCCACCAAAGACAAGCTCATAGGAGATAGACAATGAGGTTCTCTCAACATTAGGGAAATATATTGGGGGATGAACACTATGTTCAGACTTGAGGGACAAAGGGATGCAGACCCAATATGAAGTAATTTCTCCAAAGTAACTTTGCTCACAAATTTGAATGCTTTCTCCTCTTTTCCATAGCTCGAAATTGTGCTTTTATAGTCTTCAAAATGCAACTGAAGGGCCGAGTCAGAACGTTTCCAACATGTGGAAGGCCAAGGATCAGAGATTTCCTATCGTGACATGGAAACCCTAATCCATTTTGTATTTTCTGGCACAAATCCTAATGTACACGGGCTGTAGTGGAGCAGCCTGCATATACACATGTTGTATATCAGATAGGGCACGTATATGTGGAAAAATGTGTATTTTTATCTCTAGATTCATCAAAAAGAGATGGAAAGTCTGCATAGGGAAATGGAAAAAGGCCCTCTGTGCAAGATAGAAATGGTGGGGAAAATCTTGCTATAATAGATGCCCCCTAATGTGTGAGATCAGAGGAGTATCTGTGATGGCTGAAATACATTATAAATAACCCAGGAGTGGAGTGGTAGAGAACCAACTGGACGAACTCGATTGCTCATTACATTCTGTATTGACTTTGCATACATGGCTACCAAGAATACAATGCATATCCATGTGGAAAATATACCAACCAAGTGTCTGTGGCCATGAATAGGCAAATACAAATGTGGTTATATGCCAAAATTTGTCATAGTCACGAACAAATTCTAGTGAAACCAATCTCAAAATCAATCTAAAGATATTTGTATACCATGGAGTACAATCTAATCTCCCATGATCACTGAAGTCGAATAGGTGATGGTCCAATGAAAGGGAAGCAACAATTCAGGAAAGCTGCGGCCACGTATTGATGTCTTCAAGTCTTCTACACTATCCGCCAAGGGTGCAAGTCTACATCATGTGAATAAAGGAGTTGAGGTCGAACATAATGAGACATTGTTTGATTATTGGTCATTGAGGTATATCGTTAACAAACGCGAGATGACCTACCAATAATAAAAGTAGGTATCAAAGCACCGGTACATTCCTACAAGTGTGAATAAAGGATTCGGTGTCGAACACTTGAGAAATCCATTGATCATGATACATTGATGTATTCCCATATGTCAATGGCGAGAGATCCTGCCACTAATGACTACAAGCCTCAAGGTACTCATAAAACTCTAGGTCCCATATCCAGAATAAATGAGCCGAAGTCGATGGAAAGAGACCCGTTGAAATGAGAGAATTAAGGAATCTCTCATCAGTCAACACAAGAAACAAAGCAGGAGCTTCATGATTTGGTGGAGATCGGACAAAGAACATGTTCATGAACCAATGACCCCATGCGTCTTTCGTGTGTACAAAATGCAAGTGGTATACAAAAAAGACCCTCTGAATAGAAACCAATGATGAAAACTGTTGACAAAGGAAAGGAAACCACCAATAAGGCTAATGGCATCCAAGACACTGCATGAATCCCAAAGTGTGAATAGATGTCTTGTCGTCAAACACAAGGGAAACCACCTAGTCAGCGACCAATGATGAAATGTTGATTGTTGGGTTCAAGGTGACCTATTGATGATGCAAGTAGGCCTAGGGTGCATGATAAGACCATAGTATCATGTGATTCTAGGACAAACTAAGGGTATGACCAACATGCAAAGTCAATATTTCTGAGGAGTAGCCGACATAGGTTGATATAATTCCTTTGAACAAGAGCATGAGACATATGGTGGACTTCAGAATCATAGAATAAATGATGTGACTATTAGATGCAGGAGGCATAAATAACGTTCTCTATAGGGACTGGAAGAGTAACCAGTCGGTAGAGAAAATTCTGTAACGCGATCATCTTCCTAAGGCCATGCTAAACCCAAAATTATGATGACAGAAGAAATCAATAATTTTGGGCTATGTTCAAAGGTGACACGACTGCTGCCAATTATAATATAGTACTCCCTTCCCACCCGTCTTTTTTTTTTTTTCATAACAAATGAATGTTATGGTATAGAGAAGGAAACAAGTGTCACAAGTAAGCAAAACTAGTTCCAACAGTGGAACGTACTTATGCTTAATGCAAGGAAATGAATGCGGGAGATGGACACTCGGGGTGATGTTCCCTCCAAGCTATAGGGTGTCAAACTGCGAAGGATATAAACAAGGCTCTTCTTGGTTGAGGATGAAAACATTTCTTAGGCAACGGTTTATAACGCAAAGTGAGAATTGGCTAAAGGCTCAATACTGCAAGCAAGGGCATGATATGCAATCACAAATTAACACCAAAAAATATCCTTTTTTATGTCTTGTAGTCTACTTGGTGTGAAAAAGGGGTAAACTTGTGCCAAATAGACGTATTTTCAAATCCAATCTACGAATGTGAAAAAGACAAGTTCACTCGGCAATTTTTTCTATTTTTGATAACAAGTCAGAAAAGAGCTTAACTAAGACTCATGACCTTTCAAATCCAATTTAACGAGTGTGAAAGGGACAAATCACTTGACAATATTTTCGGTTTTTAGACGAGTCGGAAAAGAGCTTAACTAAGACTCATTTTTGGGAGTCCGCAGGGAATAAGGCCGCATGTGCATGAATGAGAAATGAGGCTCATCATAAGGTCATGTCATGTATTGAATTATAATGGACTCCCGGTCCTAAGGAAAAACTTGGCATGGGCACCAAAAGACAAAGAGGATCTAACTAGGGCGCCCATGTTTGGTAGGTCTCTACCATTTATTAGCAACACTATTTATAGCAGACGGGAGGTTCTGTGTCGCAACAAATGGGTTCGTTCCTAAGGCGTAAAAAGTGATAATCAAAGGATAATGAAAAAATGCATGATGGAGTGGATACCTATCCTATATGCTAGGTTATGAAAATACCTTCCCGAGGTGACGAATGACCAATCGTGACGTTGAAATCCGCAAGAAAAATTAGTCAAAACTACAAAAAACTAGCTCAAAACCACTCTTGAATTAGTTTATTAGGTGAAAAAATAGCATGAAACTATATAAAGTGGGTAAAAATAGCTTATAAATAGTAATAAAATCAAAATTACTGTATCATTTTGATTTTTACCCAAATAGTGCAATTTGGACCAAAATACCTCCAAGATTCAAACAGTGATTGCAGGAGCATCAGGCAACGAAATCACGAACCGTCTGGATCAGGTAACTCTTCATCTCATTCTCTTCAAATTCAATAGATTACATTTTTAAATTAGGTTTCCATTTTTTAGTTTTTGAGGGCGTAAATTAGGATTTTCGGTATACGCAGGTCGCCTTTGTTAAGGTTGCGTGTACGACGAGGTATACACCCCTATTTGAACCACATGGAGCATTTATTAAGCCCTACACGCAACTGTGTGCAAAGAAATCCGCATATAGGTACGCAAATGGCCAAAAGAGGGGTTGTAACTCAAAAAATTGATTTGTTTTTTGCAGGATGGTCCTGGAATGGAGAGAGTGAGAGCATGAGGAGGTATATGTAGCTGTGGATCGAGATCCAGTGGTTCAAGCAGCTCCAAAAATATGTGGCTTGTACAAATTTTGGGCTCTCAAAGGAATTAGGGTCGAAGTGAGGTTGTTGGAGATGTTGGTGGGTTACCGGGACCCTGATAGCGAAAGATTTATCCTTGATGGACAACCATTGAGGATCGAGGTAGAGGACATCTACTTCTTGACTGGTCTATCACACTGAGGGGAGGTTGTGAACCTCAAGTCACGCAGAGTAGGGAGTGGGATGAAGATCGAGGAGTATATCGATGCCCATCGTGTAGCAGGGACTCCCAAGGTGGGAAGCCAAGTCCCCATCTGGGCAATAAGTAACCTTAGTTTGAAGATCATTGTGCTCATGCTTACCAAGATCATAGGTTCAACCTCATTGCATCAAGCATCGAGACCGCTTATGTTTTACGCAGTAGAGTGTGCTAGACCCACTATATATGATTGGTGTACCTCACTGCTAGCCAATACGAAAAGTCAGCTGACAGAGTGCAAACAGGGGAGTAAGTGCAACTTTGGGTTTGCCTTTATTCTTTGCATTTTCTTTTTCGAGTGGGTTCCAGGTTTGGGACCTAGAGTGGAAATCCTTCCTAGAGAACAACATGATCCATCCATGGCGTGGTGGATCGAGGTCATGAGATGACAGGGGGGAGGTAGGGTATCAACACCCTACAATGATGACTTTTTATTTTGGTGGTGGTGGCAAGTCATTGCTCTGGATGACTATCCCTATGTAGGGATCGATTTTAGAGGAGATCCTGATATGCCACTTCCGCCAGGGGCCGCCTACGGTGATATAGGTAACAAGTTTTTAAATATTTCATTTTTTTGTATTTTTGTATTTAAGGAATAATTTTTTTTTTTTGGATGGTGTTTAAATATTAACTAGACACTTGTGTAATCACAGACGTGGGTCCACGACGACCAGAGATATTTCTTCAACATAGACGAAGGAATCGAGGAGATGAGGCAATGGGAGGTGAAGCAGAGAGGGTCCTACAAAACGTGTAGGGCAACCTGTCTCGTTTTGTTGATTAAGGTTGGTTGTCATTGATGTCAACCCTTGAAGAAATCCCCGCAACACAAAGCTTTGGGTAATGAACCCAAGATTGTTTGATGTAAATGTGACTCATTATTGTCTTGTCATGGTTGATAAGAAGTAAATATGGATGAACTCCAAAGTGGTCCCCTTATGGTGAAAACCCTCATAGGAAGATGCTTTGTGGAGGAAGAGAACCCATGCTTAATTGTGGAATAATGAGATGAAGGTCAATGAATTTGTTAGGTAAACTATCCTATATGGATATTTCTTGTCATTCCATTTCCAGTGGTATGTGGAACGTCACATAACTCCTCATGGTTAGAGAGTTATGGCCATGAGAAGTTGGAGACCCCAGGTTTGGGTAATGGACCCAAGTTTGTTTGATGGATAATGGTATGAGTTATGATATATTTTTAGATAATACTATTCTATATGGATATTACATGTCATTCTATTTCTGGTGGTATGTGGAACGTCACATAACTCCTCACAGTTTGAGAGTTATGGCATTGCGAAGTTGGAGGATGTCAAGCCCTAATATTGGCCCTTTACCCCTTAATTGGGGCATATTAGATTAGTAATGTTATTTTATTTATGTCGGCTTTAGGCCATTAGTTGTAATTATACCTTCTAGTCTCCTATATATACCAAGGAGACATTTTCATTTTGAATCATCTTGTACTTGAACATT
>ML781851.1:38939-51712 GCA_009831015.1 Picea engelmannii | reverse complement strand
GTCTCCTATATATACCAAGGAGACATTTTCATTTTGAATCATCTTGTACTTGAACATTTAAGTGGGGTAAAAGGAGGTTTCCCCCTCGAACAGGCTTATTATCTGAAATTATCTCTTTTTCAAGGCGTTGAGTACTTTTCCTGAGGTTTTTCTATGCTATATTGATGTTTGGTTCTTAACAGAGGACCCTCATATGTCATCTAGAAGCCCCAAAAGGTCAAAGTAGTCAATGTGGTTTAAGAGATTTTAAAAGGTAAATAATAAAATGAAATAATGAGTGTATTAAAATTCAAAGTGAATACAAAATAAATTATTTCAATAATAATTTTAATGGAGAAATTAGAAGTGGGTTAACACTAAAATAAGGAAAGTGGGGCTAAGTGACCTAGAAGATGTTTTTAAGGAAGCTACTTGGAGAGTCTAAATAAGAGGCAAGGCATTCTAATTTTAATCACACTTGAGCATATTGAATATATATAGGTGTCTGGGGTAACGAAGGTTATCTAAGATGAAATTTTGAGGGAAGGTGAAGAAAATAAGGCCGAAATGCAAGGAAGGATAAATTCTTTTGATGGTGCTTTCTAAGGTATGTTATTTACAGGTCATCTCACCATTTTCTCTATAAAAAAATTTCTATAATTATTCAGACCATGAAATTGATATTCCATTGAGAAAACATATCCAAGTATCTGTGGTAAAAAATTCATCTTGTGGGTCATTTTATTTTTGGAGTTACACTCCGTGGAAAATAGGGTTTGTGGCTAGTCCTAAAACTAGTCAAAAACAAGTGTTTCGGGTAAAAACGTCATAACTTCTTCATAACATATCCAAATTTAGTGAAACAAAATTTTTTGGTTAGGGTATGATATTTAGTATGTTTTGTCACATTTTCAGATCAATTCAACAAATATTTCATGCGGAGAACGCTCTACAAGGTTGCTCTCTAGAATAAGCCAGAATTCAGCAAGGTATGCCATTTTTGTTATAACTCCTTTTCTGAGAGGTTCCAAGTAGTGACACCTGGAGGAATTGCATAAAAAACAATGAGTAACATTGTGTATCAATTTCATATCTTTATACCTTACAGGTACAAAGTTATGATTACTTCAAGTTAGGGTTGTTGACTAATCCAAAACTAGGCATGTGAGACTAAAGAAAAGTTTGATGAAAATGCTAGTCTCTTGTTGTTGAAGTTAAGGAAGGTTTGCAAGAATGTGATCATATACACTAGGTCTATTACAGAGCTACAAATCATATTTGGATGATAAAATTGACGAGGGATTTTGGTTGAGGTACATGTTGAGTACATGGTTGAGACAAGTAGTTGATGAGTTGGCACATACATGAGGTGTATAGTTGATGATGTTGGTACATATTGATGATTCATAGTTGATGAGTAGTTGATACATGATTGGTATATACTTGGTACATGGTTGGATGCACTTGTTTATGGTACAGGTTGATTATAGGTTATTTGGTACAGGTTGGTGCATGGTTGATGCACTTATTTATGGTACATGTTGATTACAGGTTGAGGTATAGGTGTATGAGTGGTTGATGCATGGTTCATATTTATTGGTACAGGTTTATAGTGGTATATCTCACAGTGACAGGTTGACAGTGGTTTCATCATTCTACTTCTACTTCAGGGTGGCAGGATGGGGCAAGGACATTTGGTTGTAGCCACCTTCTGGTTGTAGCCGAAGAACATAGGGGGTTGTGGCCTCCTTCTGTTTGTATCCGAAGAACATAGGGGGTTGTGGCCTCCTTCTGGTTGTAGCCAAAGAATTGGGGATTTGGAGCTTCCCTCAGGTTGTAGCCTAAGAAACTAGGGGGTTGGAGCCTCCTTCTAGTTGCAGCTAGAAAACAAAGGAAGTTAGTGCTTCCAATGAATGTAATTCTTCAAGGCATATAAGAAAAATCATTCCGTGGTTTTCTCCCGATTTGGGTTTCCACGTAAAACACTGGTGTACTGTGTATGTGTATGTTTGTTCATTTTTTCATTTCTTATTTACTTTGCAGTTATTGGATGATAATGCTTCATTGATATAACACTTGGATTATATGGTTAAAAAGGATTAAATTTCTCTATTATTGATTCACCCCCCCTCTCAGTAATCCAACAATTGGAATCAGAGCAGGTTCCTTCAGAAATTAGTTTAACCACTAAAAGGTAGATCATGGAGAGTACTAACTCATATAAAAATGGGAATACCACGGTTTGATGGATAGAAGTATGTTTTTTGGAGAATAAGGATGGGGACATATATATAGGCACAGGGATTGCAAGTTTGGCAATCAATTGTAGATGGATACACAACACCAACAGTTCCACCAACAAATGACAAAGCAATAAAACTCGGTGAGAATAATTCCAAAGCCACAAATGCACTTTTGAATGGTCTCAGTGATATGGTATTCACTAAAGTTGCACACTATAAATCCGCTAAAGAGATTTGGGACAAGCTTCAAAATATTTATGAAGGAGATACAAAATTCAAAGCAACAAAGCTTCAGACCTACAAAGGTCAGTTCGAACAACTAAAAATGAAGGAAGATGAAGATATTGCAACCTACTTCTTACGAGTCAATGAAACAATGAATGCAATCATAGGATTGGGAGAAGAAATTGAAGAATCTGTAATTGCTCAAAATATACTAATATCTCTTCCTATGATATTCAACCCTAAGATATCAACACTAGAAGAAATATCGGATCTGGACTCAATAAGCATGGACAAACTGCATGGAATATTCATAGCATATGAAATGAGAACTGAGAAGGAAAATTCAGATGTAAAAGAAGCATCCCTCAAGGCATCCAAAAGATAAAAGAAAAAGAGAAAGGAACAAGAAGAATATAGCAGCAACAGTGATGCCTCATAAGATGATGAAGAAGTGGCCAACTTCTTCAAAAGACTGAACAAAGGAACCAACGGTAGGTATAGAGGTAAGCTCCCTTTAATTTGTTTTAATTGTGATGGTATTGGTCATTTTGCTAACAAATGTCCTCATAAGAAAAAGAGAAATGATGAAGGTTACTCAAAAGGAAAACACACATATAAAGGAAAAAGAACTACAAATAAAGTTTTCAAGAAAATATTATACACCAAAGAAGACATATCATCATCAGATGAAGATGAGGTCATTGACAATGAGACAAGAAGAGTTCTATTCATGGCAGTAAAAGACTCTGACAAAGAAGACTCCGAAGAAGAATATGAAGAAGCCGAAGAAGAATGTGAATAATTCGAAGAAGAAATTGAAGAGGCATAAGTTGACTAACGAGAAGAATTAATGTGTGCCATAGAAGTTATCAGAAGAGAAAAGAAGAAAAACAAGAAACTACAAGCAGAACTAGACAAGAAAAAGGACACTCAAGAACTAGAACAAATGATCACAAAATTGAAGGTTCAAATAGAAGAAGATAAAAGAATTGAAGAAGCACTCAAAGAACAACTAGAATAAAAGGACAATATCATTGGAAACTTGAAAGCAGAGGTTGCCACACTAAGAAAGGATATCCAAAAGAAAAATATGCAAAATATCTCAAAAGTTCTGGATGACATTATCAACAATAAAAAATATCATCTTGACAAGTCCAGACTTGGATACAATTAGACAGAAAATGAATCAAGATCCAAAACAACAGAACAAGAAACAAATCTAAAGAGATATACAAAAATAATCAAAGATGATAGAAAGATATACAAGGAATATTACAGGGACACTCCTCCACCAAGAAGATTCAGATTTAAGAATCAACAACAGACAGATAGGCCTCAAGAAGAAGAAGGATTCATAAGAACACCTCCTTTCAGAAGATCTTCAACTCCCAGGTATCAAACTATATTTTTTGGTTTATGTTGTGCATGTAATAATTTTGGACATAAAGCTGTGAATTGTAGAGCTAACAACAGGAATAGTAACAACTTTGATAGTTATACACAAAGGGATTATTCAAGGAGACCTAGTGACACACAAATAAGAAGTTACAAAAGGTTTGAATATTTGAGCACTGAAGTGGAATGTTACAAATGTAACAATTTTTGTCACATGGCCAAGGATTGTAGAATGATAGTCCCTCCTAAAGAACCTCAACAAAATAAAAACAGTCAGAGACAAGAACCTCAGAAAATGACATGGATAAGAAAGTAAGATCAGTATAACAATGAAGAATGCACAGTCGCTCTACAAACTAAGCAAAATAAACACAATTGGTATGTTGACAATGGATGTTCAAAACACATGACAGGTGATAAAGACAATTTTCTTACATTACGAAAAGAAAAAAAATGGATCAGTCTCCTTCGGAAATGACAATTCATCCAAAATCATTGGAGAAGGAACAGTCCGAATTGGGAACAAGAATGAAAAGTCACAAAATGTTCTACTGGTAGAAGATATGAAACATAATCTTCTAACTGTGAGTCAAATGTGTGACCAAGGTCATAAACTTACTTTTGATTTAGAAAAGTGTGAGATAAGAAAAGAAGGTTCAGGGAAATTGGTCGGTACAATTGCAAGAACTTCAAACAATATATATGTGTTAAGTGAAATTGGAAATGAAAAGTGTTGTCTAGGAAAGGAAGATGAAAGTTGGATATGGCATAGAAGAATGGGTCACATGCATTTTGATAACCTTGTCAAAGTCAACAAAAGAGAAGCAGTCAGAGAAATGCCCCATATAACGAAACCAACCAACACTTTATGCAAGCATTGTCAACAAGGAAAGAAAACAAAGACCAGGTTCAAATCAAATGAATATTCAAGAACAAGACCACTAGAAATTGTGCACACTGATCTAGTTGGAGCAACTACAACAATGGACTTAAAATGTGAAAAATACTTTATGCTATTAGTTGATGATTATGCAAGAATGACTGTAGTTTGTTTTCTCAAGAACAAGTCAGAAGCTTTTGAAAACTTCAAGATCTACAAGGATATGGTTGAAAATGAGATGGATTCAAGAATCAAATGTTTGAGATCTGATAATGGAGGAGATTTCACTTCAAAGGAATTTATGGACTATTGTAGCAGTCATGGAATAAAAAGACAATTCTCCATTGCTAGGACACCTCAACAGAATGGAGTTATTGAAAGAAAGAACATGACAGTACACGAAATGGCTCAAACAATGCCAATGGATTCCAAATTGACAGATATATTTTGGAAACAGGCAGTGCATACAACAATTCGCATTCAAAACAGAGAAATTCTCAGAAACAACACTGATAAAACTCCCTACGAGCTATGGAAAGGAAGACTAGCAAATGTGAAGCACTTCAGAGTTTTTGGAAGCAAATGCTACATCAAAAGAGAATATGAAAAAATGGGAAAGTTTGATTATCGTGTAGACAAAGGAATACTTCTTGGTTACTCAAATACAAGGAAAGAATACAAGTGTTACAATCTAAGATTGAACAAAGTTGTGGAAAGCATCAACGTAACAATTGATGAAACAAGCAGACCAGAATCAAAGGAAGAAGAAAATAAATCAATGGAACAACTTTTCGAAGAAGAAGATGAAAAGGAAGTAGAAGAGGAAGATGAAGATGAAGAGAATCTGATAGAAGCAGAAGAGCAAGTTCAGAAAGTATCTCCAAAGACACCTAGGAAACGAGTACAGAAGAATCATCCTTCAGATCAGATTATTGGAAACAAAGATGCAGGAGCTGAGACTAGAAGAAAATCCATTCACCAGAACAAACACACCTAACACTCTTATATACAATTGAACCAAACTGTTTTGAAGAAGCCAAGAAGGAAAATTTTTGGAATAAGGCCATGGATGAAGAATTGGATCAAATAGAGAAAAATGACACTTGGGAATTGGTTCCAAGACCAAAGAATAAGAATTTGATCAGCACAAAATGGGTTTTCAGGAAATTGAATGATGATGGAAAGGTTACAAGGAACAAAGCTAGATTGGTAGGTAAAGGATATGCACAGATTGAAGGAATCGACTTTGAAGAGACATTTGCCCCAGTTTCCAAAATGGAAGCAATCCATTTACTTTTAGCTTATGCATGCTCCAAAAATGTTAAAGTATATTAGATGGATGTAAAATCATCTTTTCTGAATGGGGAACTTGAAGAAGAAGTATACATTGAACAATCATAAGGATTTCAGTTGTCAGAGAACACAGACTATGTATGTAAATTAAAGAAGGCCTTGTATGGTCTAAAACAGGCTCCTAGAGCATGGTACTCCAGAATGGATAAGTATCTGCAATAAGTAGGGTTCAAAAAAGGAAGTGCAGACAACAACCTCTACATCAAGGTAAGTCAAGGTAATATTTTATTAATTGAATTTTATGTTGACGATATTATTTTTGGTAGTGATGATGACAGGTTAAGCCAAAAATTTACAAAAGACATGCAACATGAATTTGAAATGTCGTTACTTGGAGAACTATCCTTCTTTCTGGGACTTTAGATACGTCAAAGAAACCAAGGAATTTTTATTTCTCAAACAAAGTATATAAGAGAAATGCTAAAGAGGTTCAGAATGGAATATTGCAAACCAATTATCACTCCCATGCAAACCAGTTGTAATTTTAGCAAAGATGATGATACTAAATCTACAGATTAGAGGTAATACATGTCAATGATTGGCAGCCTACTATATGTGACAGCATCCAAACCAGATGTAATGCAAGTAGTTGGACAGGTGGCACGATTTCAAGCAACACCAAAGGAATCACATGTATTAGTAGTAAAGAGGATTTTCAGATATCTCAAAGGAACAAAAGAGTTTGGATTATGGTATCCAAAAGGAAAATATCTATCACTTATTGCCTACACAGATGCAAATTGGGCAGGTTGTATTGATGACTGATGAAGCACCAGTGGAGAAACATTCTACTTGGGTGAGTGTTTGGTATCATGGATAAGCAAGAAACAATCATCAATATCTCTATCTACAACCGAGGTAGAGTATATTGCAACAACAACATGTTGTACACAGGTTTCAAACTTTGATAGATATACAGGTTGAGTATGATGATCCCATTCCAATATATTGTGATAATACAAGTGCCATTAGTATCTCAAAAAACCTACTGATGCACTCCAAGACAAAGAACATTCCAATCAAGTATCACTTTCTACAGGAACAGGCTGCAGAAAATAACATCAGAGTTGAGTACATGGGCACAAAAGAACAAGTGACAGACATCTTTACAAAACCACTTCCATAGGAAGCCTTTGAATATCTTCGCCAAAGACTTGGAGTTATTTCTACTCCAAAATGAATGTTTTTTGAATGCTTATCTTATATGTCTTAGATGTACACGAGGAAGCACCATAAGAGAAAAGTTCAGTCAGGGGGAGCAGCCCTGGATGGAAAGATACCTTTGCCATTAATGACAAAGGGGGAGAGATTTATCAGATGCAGAGGATAGAGGCATGGTTCCAGGGGGAGCAGATTTATCAGATGCAGAGGACATAGACAGATTTATCAAATACAGAGGACAGAGGCATGGTTCCAGGGGGAGTATGAGTGATATGTTTTCAGTATTTCATCAGTGTTTCCATCAATGCCAAAGGGGGAGATTGTTGATTAAGGTTGGTTGTCATTGATGTCAACCCTTGAAGAAATCCCCACAACACAAAGGTTTGGGTAATGGACCTAAGATTGTTTGATGTAAAGATGACTCATTATTGTCTTGTCATGGTTGATAAGAAGTAAACATGGATGAACTCCAAAGTGGTCCCCTTATGGTGAAAGCCCTCATGGGAAGATGCTTTGTGAAGTAATATAACCCATGCTTAATTGTGGAATAATGAGATGAAGGACAATGAATTTGTCAGGTAAAATATCCTATATGGATAGTGCTTTTCATTCCATTTCCGGTGGTATGTGAAACATCACATAACTCCTCACAGTTAGAGAGTTATGGCCATGAGAAGTTGGAGACCCCAGGTTTGGGTAATAGACTCAAGTTTGTTTGATGGATAATGGTATGAGTTATGATATATTTTAAGATAATACTATTCTATATGGATAGTACATGTCATTCCATTTCTGGTGGTATGTGTAACGTCACATAACTCCTCATGGTTTGAGAGTTATGGCCTTACGAAGTTGGAGGACCCTCATATGTCATCTAGAATCCCCAAAAGGTCAAAGTAGTCAAAGTGGTTTAAGAGATTTTAAAAGGTAAATAATAAAGTGAAGTAATGAGTGTATTATAATTCAAAGTGAATACAAAATAAATTATTTCAATAATAATTTTAATGGAGAAATTAGAAGTGGGTTAACCCTACAATAAGGAAAGTGGGGCCAAGTGACCTAGAAGATGTTTTTAAGGAAGCTACTTGGAGAGTATAAATGAGAGGCAAGGCTCTTTCATTTTAATAAAACTTGAGAATATTGAATATATATAGGTGTCTGAGGTAACAAAGGATAGTTAAGCCAAAATTCTGAGGGAAGGTGAAGAAAAGAAGGCCGAAATGCAAGGAAGGATAAATTCTTTTGATGGTGCTTTCTAAGGTATGTTATTTACAGGTCATCTCACCATTTTCTCTATAAAAAAATTTACATAATGATTCAAGCCATGAAATTGCTATTCCATTTAGAAAACATATCCAAGTATTCTTGGTAAAAAATTCATCTTGTGGGTCATTTTATTTTTGGAGTTACACTCCGTGGAAAATAGGGTTTGTGGCTAGTCCTGAAACTAGTCAAAAACAAGTGTTTCGGGTAAAAAATTTATAACTTCTTCATAAGAGATAAAAATTATATGAAACAAAATGTGTTGGTTAGGGTACAATATGTAGTATGTTTTTTCATAGTTTCATATCAATTCAATAAATATTCCATACAGGGAACGCTTTACAAGGTCGCTCTCTAGAATAAGCCAGAATTCAGTAAGGTATGCCATTTTTTCTATAACTCCTTTTCTGATAGGTTCCAAGTAGTGACACCTGGAGGAATTGCATAAAAAACACTAAAGAAAATTGTGTATAAGTTTCATATCTTTATAAATTATAGGTACAAAGTTATGATTACTTCAAGTTAGGGTTGTCAACTAATCCAAAACTAGGCATGTGAGACTAAAGAAAAGTTTGATGAAAATGCTAGTATCTTGTTGTTGAAGTTAAGGAAGGTTTGCAGGAATGTGATCATATACACCAGGTCTATTATAGAGCTACAAATCATATTTGTATGATGAAATTGATGAGGGCTTTTGGTTGAGGTACATGTTGAGTACATGGTTGAGACAGATAGTTGATGAGTTGGGACATACATGAGGTGTATAGTTGATGATGTTGGTACATATTGATGAGTAGTTGACACATGATTGGTATATACTTGGTACATGGTTGTATGTGCTTGTTTATGGTACAGGTTGATTACAGGTTATTTGGTACAGGTTGGTGCATGGTTGATGTTAAGAACCAAATATCAATATAGCATAGAAAAACCTCAGAATAAGTAATCAACGCCTTGAAAAATATAGAAATTCAGATAATAAGCCTCTTCGAGGGGGAAACCTCCTTATGCCCACATAAATGTACAATTACAAGATGATTCCAAATGAAAATTTCTCCTTGGTATATATAGGATACTAGGAGGTATAATTACAGCTAATGGAATAAAGCCAACATAAATAAAATAACATTACTAATGTAATATGCCCCAATTAAGGGGCAATGAACCAATATTAGGGATTAACATGACCCTCCCCTTGAGACAAGTGTTGTCTTCATTGCTTGAGTAACTCTGGATGCTTATGTATAAAAGACTCATCTTCCCAAGTGAAATCTTCAGCCGGTAGTTTCCTCCATTTAATGAGATACTCTGAAATGGATCTATTCCTTAGCTGGAGAACTCTTGTGTCAGTGATGGCTTCAGCCTCCAATATGATTTTTAATTCCTTGTCAAGTTCTAGAAATATAGTTTGAACTGGGATCGTGTCGCCTATAACCTTCTTTAAGCATGAAACATGGAAAAATGGGTGTACTCGTGAAGATGCAGGGAACTCCAATTTGTATGCCATAGTACCAATCTTTTGCAACACCTTATAAGGGCCATAGTACTTTGGTGATAATTTATTATCCTTTTTGCCTTACTTGAGGGACATATGTTTGTATGGTTGTAGTCTTAAAAACACTCAATCCCCTACTTCAAAACTTATTTCACTACAATGTTGATCTGCTTGTTGTTTCATGCGATTTTGTGACATGGTCAGGTTGTCCCTTAAGATTTGGAGAACTTGTTGTTGATGCTCGATGTGATATTCCACTACTTGAACCTTAGATTTTTCTTTTAGAGAAGAAGTGATGGAAGGAGGGTGGTATCCATAGAGTGCCATAAATGGTGTCATTTTTGTTGCAGTATGAAAGGAAGTGTTATACCACCATTTTGCCAAGGGAAATCATTTGAACCACTGTGTTTGTTTATTAGAGACAAAGAAATGAAGGTAGCCTTCTAGACATTTGTTCACTATCTCAGTTTGTCCATCATATTGAGGATGATAGGATGAGTTATGAGCCAATTGAGTACCCAAACAAGAAAATAATTCTGTCCAAAAATGTCCAATGAAGATGGGATCTCTGTCACTTACAATAATATTTGGGCTGCCATGTAGCTTTTGAAATGTCTCCATGAATGTGATGGAAACTGTACTAGATTTGAAGGGATGAGAGAGTGCACAAAAGTGTGCATACTTGGTCAGTCTATCAACAATCACCATGATGACACTCTTTCCTTTAGACTTTGGTAACCCTGTGATGAAATCCATGGAAACCTCCTCCTAGTGCCGACTTGGGATGGCTAATGGTTGTAAAAGACCCAGGTTATTAATTGTTTCCACCTTATTTTGTTGGCAAACCAAACATTCTGCCACAAACCTTTGAACATCAGTTTTAAGGCCATCCCCAAAAAAAATCCTTCTTGACTCTATGGTAGGTTTTCAAAAATCCCGAGTGCCCTCCTTTTAGAGAGGTGTGCAATTCCAACAATACCTTTTGTTTAAGTTGGGAGTTCTTACATAAATAGAAGCGATATTTGTACCACAATGAATCATTTTTTCATGTAAATGTATCTAATGCACTGGAATCCTGCTGCGACCTTTGAATGAGAGTCCACACTTTTTCGTCATTATTCCATTCATCCCTTGCTTCTATTATCCAATCAGGTTGGATGGTCGAGATAGCACATAGAAAGGCCTTAGCATCTTCATCCTTTCTTGAGAGTGCATCTGCCACAACATTTTTCTTCCCCTTTTTATAGACGATTTCAAAATCATAACCCAATATCTTGCTTACCCATTTTTGTTGTTCTTCTGAATATAGTCTTTGTTCCAAGAAATATTTAAGACTACCATGATCTATTTTGACCTTGAAGTGCCTACCTATTAGGTAAGGACACAATTTCTTCAATGCATGTAGTATTGCCATCATTTCCTTCTCATAAATGGGTTTGTGTAAGTCCTTTCCCTTGAGTGGCCGACTTTCAAAAGCCAGGGGCCTTCCTTTTTGCATTAGGACAACACCAATTCCATTTCTTGAGGCATCGCATTCCACAATAAAGGTTTTTGTGAAGTCTGGAGTGGTCAAGACAGGATCTTTGCACATCACCTCTTTAAGTTGTTCAAAAGATTTAGTTGCCTCTGGAGTCCATGAAAATGCATCATTATTAGTTAGTGCCATTAAAGGTGTTGTTATTCTTCCATAGTTCCGAACAAACTTGTGGTTGTAACCTGTCAAACCCAAAAATCCCCTATCATTCTTCAATGTTTTGGGAATCGACCAGTCCATCATGGCCTTAATATTGTTAGGGTCTACCTTAACACCCGCATGAGATACAATATGACCCAAATACTCTACCTCCTTCACTCAAAAGAAACATTTGGATGGTTTGGCATATAGTTGTTTCTCCTTTAGTAGTTGTAGCACCTTGTCAACATGTTGCACATGATCCTCCCAAGACTTGCTATAGATTAGTATATCATCAAAAAATAACTAACACAAATTTTTGAAGGAAGTGCTTGAAAATGGAATTCATCAACCCTTGGAATGTAGAAGGTGAATTTGTAAGGCCAAAAGGCATGACCAAAAATTCATAATGGCCTTCATGAGTTTGGAATGTTGTTTTTGGGATATCTTCTTCCTTCATTCCAATATGATGATACCTTGAATGGAGATCCAATTTTGTGAAATAGATTTCTCCATGTAGTTCATCTAACAATTCGTAAATGACGGGAATAGGAAACTTGTCTTTAATAGTGATCTTGTTGAGCTCTCTATAATCTGGACACATACGCCACAAGCTATATTTCTTGAATACCATTACCATTGGTGCAGAGTAAGAACTTTGGCTAGGTCTAATAATGTCATCCTCTAACATTTCTTCAACCGTGCGCTCAATTTCACTCTTATGGGAGTAAGGGTATCTGTATGGCCTGATGTTAGGAGGAACACTCCTAGGAATTAGGTGAATTTCATGATCATGATTTCGAGTGGGTGGAAGAAATTTGGGAATATCTTCAAATACTTTGGAATGCTTATGAATGATCCCTTGGAGATCTTGAGGAATAGATGGCTTAGATGTTTGAACATCTAGTGAACATAGTTGTGCAATAATGCCTTGATGCCCCTTTTTCAATAATTTTGTCATGAAATTAGAGCTTATCACCTTACCGGGTTTCCCTGTGATACCTCTTAACTCAATTTCTTTTCCTTCCAATGAAAATTTCATGAAAAGTTCTTGAAAATTAAAATCCATTGTTCCTAATGATTGTAACCATTGGATTCCTAGTACAA